>CM076570.1:1524703711-1524792335 GCA_034641835.2 Pinus albicaulis
GCTCTGAACAAAGAGTCTTGACCAGACATCTTCATGTTCACTGTTTTTATTATCAGCATAACTATAAAAGGCAACTAGGTGTTCTTCAGTAGATACTCCTCCTCCCTCCCTTGTGTATTTGGGAAAATATTTCAAATAATCTCGTTGAGGAAGAGGATGCAAAGGTTGAGGATGAGAGAGTGGTGCATATTTGGTAGCAACAATCTACTGCATTCTTGTAGGAGTAGGATGAGCCATGACTTGCTGAGGTACAAATAGCGGAAAGCTTGCTGATGTAGAAGTTTGAATGCTGGAAATTTCAGTTTGTGGAGTTGAGAACAATGGATTTTCAAAGAAATGGACAGCAGAAGGTTTTATTTCAACTGTTGTGCTCAACTTAGTGTTCCTAAATTGAGGTCATTAATTGTCAACCAGGGCTAGTAAACTGCTGAAGTGTGGTGTACTGTATGTGCCTAGGTATCTGTTTCTCACTACGTTGTGTTTAGTGTTTTTATGATGTTTTTGGTTTTATGGTTTTTATGTTGAAAAAGAGCTAAGAAGTTTACACTTAAAACAGAGTGAAACTATTCTAAACTATGTGTGCACTAAAGGACAGAAAATGCAAAGCTTGATAAGGACTCATAGCAAAGAAACAAATCACAACATGAACTCAGTAACCCATATCATGAACTCATCCAATTCATTCATTTAGAGATATGTTGGAATAGCTTGAGAAAAGGATAAGTTTTTAGTGCAATTGAGGTTTTCCTAAGTCAACAATCAACTTACAATGTTACAAAATCTCATCCATGGTTAAAGGTTTATTGGAACATAATTGGAAAATAACATTTGTAGCACAATAAGATTTCTACTCTAAACTAACTTCTAATTCTATTCTGCAACTCAATTTAGCACTACTAGGCCTCATTCAAAAGTTATAGATTTCTTTTTAGAATAGTATTTGAGAAAAGGCTTGTTCGTGAAATTGTAAAAAGGTTGCAAAATACTCAAGGCCTTAAACTATTATTGGTAGTTCCTGTCTGTATGATGATGTATTAATAGGAATTCAGAACAAGAACATTTTGTAAATAATGAAGACCGTGGTATCTAAATTTAACAACTAATACAATTTAAAATGCAATGGATAACAACTAAACTAGAATGCTAATACAGTGAACTAAGACTAAACTAGAGTGCTATTATCTAACTTGAAATGAATTGGAGCTGAACTAGAATGATACTAATACAGTGAACAAAGTTAAACTAGAGTACCATTATCAAGCTTGAAATATAATGACAGAATTAAACTAGAATGACATCTACCTCCGGAGTATTGACTGAGCTAAAATGCAACTAATTATATGAAATACTACAGCCCTGTCTTGTTCAAGATGAGTGATATTTTGGAATAGTTTGTACAAACAAGTCTGGCTGTATCATTCAGTGCAAATGGGCATAAAAACATAACAATACGCAGGTAAACTAAAACACTACAACTAAGTCTTATCCAGAGTTAGTGATATTTTGGAAGAGATTAATGAGAATAGGACTCGCTGTAACAACTAATTGTAATTGAACACAAAAAAACGTAAAGTTCTAAATTGCTACAATTATGCCTCATTCCGGATTAGTGATATTTTGGAATACTTCATGAGAACAAAGCTAAACTGTAGTATCAAATGTAAGCAAAGTTCAGAAAACTGATTAAATTGAGAATGAAACAAAGCTACGGCTACTTATCTAAACCAAATGCATAGCGCTTCACGGGCAGTAGGGGCCCTCTACCACCGGATCAGCACGCGGATCTGCTCAAGATTGACTCAGCTTGTGCAATAAAATGATGTCTCTTTCATTAAAGGAAAAATTCTTCAAAACAGAGTATTTACAGCTTTCCAAAATCTAGCAACAAAAACAAAATCTAACCAACAGTTTCTCGGTCTCCCGAGTCATACTTATAATGAAATTACATAACTACTTCTTGAGAAAAACAGGGATAAGTGTCTTTACCATTCCTAATCAGATTAAAACTCTTATTAACAGTCTTGTGCTTTACTGCGGACATCTGTAGAGTCCGTGTTTTGATAGGAAACTGCCTCTCTTCTTCGTGCATAACCGCTTTGATACTTTAACTCAGACTTCGTGGGGAGCAACAAATGATGAGGGAATGATGTGGAATACGACCATATGTGTTTTTCCCTGAGCTGACACCGGGAACCTGCGTAGACATGAAGACAGCTGCAGAATCGGCAACTAGCTACATAATTTCTGCATTCTGTAGCTAGGTGTAGTCAAAAAGTACTACAATAACGAAATCATGAAAACATAGCAAGTAAGACATTATATACAATCTCAAAGAAATTTTAACTAATCTTATTGATCATTTAAGCCTGAAATTAATAATGGACAAAGGAAATGAAGTGGAATGTGGTGGAAGAGAAGAACATCTTTGAAGCGCAACATCAACCTCTCCAAGAGAATCAGTTTCAGATGTAGATTCTTGAAGGATTGGGGCAGTTTCATCTTTATTCTGCTGAGCTAAAAAGTCGGAGAGATTAAAGGTCATATTTTCAGGAAGTTTACCTCCTCCTTCATGAGAAGAAGATGAACCAATAGCTGGATTTTGAGACAGAGGAAAATACTCCTGTTGTGGGCTGAAAGAGGACTGATATTCAGGATGAGTTTGAAGAAAACTCAGAATTATTTTAATATCTTCTTCGGTTAAAATAGCCCTATCTAGGAAAGGTGAAATTTCCAATACTTGTTGTAGTTCCCATTCTGTTGGCACAAAGGTTTGTAATTTTTGGGTTTTTTCACTAACACCTAAAACCTCTGATTTATCTTCTTTCACTGGAATAATATTTGTTTCTGATTTACTAACTGATGATTGAGAGATACTTTCAGCTGAATCTAGGCTAACATCGTTTACTTTTCCTTTTATGGAAGCAGTTTCAACTTGAAATATTTCAGGAGATTTCTTTGAAATTGAAATTTCTCTAGGTTGTGAGACAGATGATGTTACCTTTTCCTTTGGAATGTACTTTGAATGCAGCTTTTTCACTGAATGTGATGTAGCTTCAGTTAATTTTTGTTTCCCTCTTGCATCCTCTATGATCTTCTCTGGATCATAAACTGGAGTCACAGGAGGTGATCTCTGATTTATTCTTCTTGTGGTAGGTGGTCTTGAAACTCCTCATCCTCTTTGTGGAGTCTCCAGGTGAACCAATTACAATCAGAAAGAGTGGCTAGTCTTTATTCACCTTTAAAAACTACTACTAGGCATTCATGCAAAAACTTCGGGAGAATACCGAGTTCAGAATCTTAGACTCCTGACAGACGCACCAAAAGATGTTAGCGTTGGAATCACCACTTGGATTGTGACAAGCGCCTGACCAGACACATCTTAAGCTCAAGGGCTTTTTTTATGACTTGATTGATTTTTGGGAAAGTGGTTGGAAATCACACACACTAAAAGAGGTTTTGAACAAATAAGAATCTCTCACACATATGAGGGCATTGGTGCATAATGTGGTAGCAAGATTATGTTTGTAGATCAATGGTTAGAAAAATGGAAGATAACAGTAGCTGTGTAAAATAGAGGTCCAATGTTAAGAGGAAATGGTGACACAAATTCTAGACTTGAAATGTGTAGTGAAAGAAAGCTTTAAAAATACTTACAAGAGTCTCACTTTACATTTAAAAGATCCCATTACATAGAATGCTTCCAACTAACATGACCTAATCAATCAGGAATGCTTGATAAATCAAGACTGACAAAAATAGATTAATAATGTATGCTAGCTCAAAAGACCTATAAGAATATGAAACAGAATTCAGTTCAACCTCAAGGAATAGTTATGAACTATCTTCAGTTAATACTAAATCTGGAATGCTTGATAACAAGACTTACAAAAACAAACTAATATTTCATGAGGGCTCACAATACTGATAGTAACATGAGATAGAACTGTGTAAATCATAATTTGTAATGAAACAATAAATGATGGAAACACATAAGAAGAAACAACATGTCAATTGCATATGAGATCCAATGCACCTCTTCACCGTCAAGTACAGTTATTCATTAGTGCGTCGAAGTGAATAAATCTTGTTAATCAAGGGTATATTGAGACTTCAAAATGTGCGACCCTTCCAATTTAGGGTATTTAAGCTTGTAATAGTGTTACCTCCCTAGGTAGGAGTGGCTAATAAACAACCCTATTAGGTGTTCCTAGCCCCTAATGGGAAAGACAGGTCCAAGGTACATCCTTCAATTAATAGGGGTCATGTGAATAATAATGAGATGGATAGGGACACAGGGGGTCTCAAAGCCAAATTCCATGGGTTCAAGGATGGTAATGGTGACAGAAGTCCACATATTTGGGGGTATATATGTGGGAGGGAGCAATCGTGGATACATGAGTTACCTTGACCTTTGTTTTTCCATCCTTCTTCATTTCGCCTTTACGTTTTCTTGATTTTTTGTACTACTTCTCGGGGCTCCAGGATATGAGAGCATGTTGAGTATGATATAAGTAGTTATTATCCCCTTTTGTTGGTTAGTTCATTACCCACCAAGGGTTGGGGCATGCAGGGTTCCTTAATGATGCGGGTGCACTCATGGGGCCCTAGGAACCAGGGTGATGGCCATGATGAAGGGGTAGAGCTCATGTTTGGCTTTTGCCCATGTGTAATTATAATGTCTCGACCATATTTTGCATTTTGTGATATCATTTTCTTTTGTTTCTTTCTTGTGGCCATTATATGCTTGTAACGTTATTTTAGCTACATCAACCTTCAGTGCAATAGTTCCAGGCTCGACCCAAACATGTAGACAAGGGGAGTGGGTATGCTAGTACATTGTGAAACCAATGGTAATGTGTAGCCAGAGAGGGAAGATGATGAAATATGGCTTGTAATGTGCGAAGGGGAGTGAAATTTGTGAAATGGGAAAACGGAAATGTGCTAGAAAAATCGAGGTTTCCCAAGTAGTTCTCTTTATGAAGTTATAAGACAATAGGGAAAAATACCACGGAACTAGGATTGAGGATTAACCCCCCATTTTAGGTGAGGGAAAAAAACTATAGTCAAAGCCCTTCCTTATTCCAAGTCACCCAATATTCAATGCCCAGTATGCCCAAGGAAAAAAAAATCATAAGCTCGCCTTGTACAATGAAAAACATACCTTTATGATTGAATTTCCCACCTTCAAACATATGCTCTCTACATATGGGGGAGGAGACATATAACTCGCTCAGGGAGCGAAGATAAAATGGAGAAATACATTAGCTACAGTAGTGGTTGTTAAGGATTCTTGGTTTCCGACTGAAGAGATATCTAGGAGAAAAATTCCCCTATGGGGTCACCCACTTTTTCTGTTTAGCTGGCCTGTCAGTAATAATGGTCTTGTGACTTAACTGCTGCAATTTTTACTAGCTTGAAAACATGATGATGATTAAAAATATAGTGATCTTATCAAGATAATAACTCCTGATTTTATGAGGAATTTGGTCCCCAAAATCTTTTATTGAACGACGTGAGGAAAGTTTTTATCTTCCATGTTCTCGGAGTACCATTCTTCTTTTTTTGGAAGTTGTCCTTTCTACCCAATATGTCAAAGGTCATTCCACCCTTCTCTTCTACTTCGAGGCCTTTTCTTCAAAATTGTATCCATTGTCAACTCTCCTTGGGAATTTGAATTTATGTCCTCCATGGAATGTAGGGCTTGCTTATCTTGCCGATATAACGTGGAAGGCTCATAGAGTTTTATATTTTTCTCATTCACTATTGATTAAGTGCACATGTATGTGAGTATACCAAGTCTATTGTCGATATATCCCACCTTTTCTAATATCTTGAAAGGACCATATTACAAGGCCTTGATATTCTTACGAGGGCACATAATTTCCCCCCCACTCTTAATGGCTTCTCTATTCTATGTTTATCATGCATTGCCTTGTACCTTTCATGTGTCTTCTTCAATGTTTCTTATATTTCAATAATGGATCTGCCTAAATTTCTCAACAATTTTTCTTCCCTTAAAGCATCCTCTCTGAGATCCTCCCTCACTTCTTGTTCCCCATATGAAATATCCAAAGATGAAATTGCAAAATGTCCAAAACAAATTTCAAATGCGAAATTACCACTAGTATTATGAATTGCATTGTTATAAGAGTGTTTTGTATATACCAGATTTTCATCCCAGGTATTCAGATGCTTCTAATTTTAAAACCTTGAACGTTACACCAAAGCCTTGTTGACTAGTTTTGTTTTCCCATTTGTCTATGGATGGAATGTTTAATACCTCTTCAAGTTTGTGCCCATCTTTTGCCACAATGTACTCCAAAATGCACCAAGAAATCCAGCGTTTGTGTCAGAACCAATGCTCCTAAGCATTTCAAAGTGCACTCGGACTAGTCAAAGGAACAAGTTCGTTATTTCTTGTCCACTGATGGTCCTTTTACATGACATGAGAATGCACATCTTGTTGAAATTTTTGACTATCATGAGTATTTAGTCGCATCCCTTCGTAGGTTTTGGTAAAACCTTTCATAAAGTACATGATAATGCTTTCCCAAGGATGAGTAGGTATAGGTAAGGGATGGTATATGCCCTATTTTCCGTTTATATGCTAGTTGATACAATAAAGAATTCATTGTCTAATGAACCTAGCTACATATTATTACATTGTGGGATAATACACATACCTCTTTAAGTTGGCCATTGTATCTAGTACACCAAGATGCCCTTTAAGCTTGGAGGTGTGATAATCTTTGATTAGCCAAAGTCACTCACGTTTAGGAACATATTGCTTATTTGGCCTGCAAAATTATGCATTTTAGAGATGATAATCCACTATGTTATCTTAGTTGTCTACATGACTTTGGATTTAAAATTGTTGAAACATGTCCTTCACGATGCCATTCTATATATATGCCTCTTTAAATGCATGATGAGGAAATGATTTCATGTGAATCATAATTCCCAAAGGTGTAGTTTCTGATGTGGGTGGGCTTGAAAGCATGTCGGCCCAATTGTTTTTGTTTCCCTCCTTATACCTGATCAATAAATGAAACTATTATACTAACTTGAACCTCATATAGTCTCTATTATATTGTCACTTACTTTGGCCTGTAGGTAGTTATTACCACAAAATCTAGCAGGCCTTGGTGAGGGAAACCCTACAATATAAAAGGTTCGACTAAGTGCTAACAATGGGATAGAAGTCCAATGTCAGCTAGGCTAAAACCCCCGACTCTTTGCGGATTTTCACTGATGGAAGGAGTCTCGGTGGAAACCAGATCACTAAAAATAGATATGCTAAGTATAAGGTGCAAAGTATTTTTCTATATCTCATTCAAGAGTGAGACTCAATAAAGGTTCAAGGCTTCAAAAAAAGCAAATTGCTCTCAAAGAAAAGCCTAAACAAGCAACTATAAAGACCTAGGGTTTTGAAATTTTTGATGATAATAGGTGTTTACAAGGTCAAGAACGATGAGAAAAGGTTTCCCACTATGGATACAAGCTATGAAAAGTCTCATGAAACCTTTAGAAAAGTCGTCAAGTTAAGGGAAAAGAAACTAGGGTTTCCCTCTTAGGGCAACACCTAGGGAAAGATATTTTATAGATGAAATTTGAGTCGATTCTCATTAATTGATAGGTAAGGTAGAATAGACCTATCTCTTGATATTTAGGCTCTAAAGTCACCAAAATTCCTCCCTAAATAGTAAAATTTCACTCAAATCCCTATTGAAAGGACCGAATTTGAGAAGAGAAAACTATGGATAAAATTTAAGGTTGATCACCAAAGACATGGACTAGTGCTTTGTACTTTGGGCATATGGAGTCAAGGATGCTCCAAATAAGGCTAATTTATTTCTAAGGAGGCCACAATTTGGTGCCCTAGGTATAAAAATTCTAGCATTTATCCACTCAATGATAAATGGAGTTTCTTGGGAGAGATTTAAAAAGATTCACCAATAGGAATGTTAATTACATGTTATGCACGAGTAACATATGCAACATTCATCTAGATAGCCTCTAGAATATATTTTCAACAAATTAGGGAACAAACTTAATCTATAAGCAATGGTTCCATAAATTAGACATTCAAAATGATAATATTCAACAAAGAGAACTTAAAGATAACATGCAATACAACCATCCATTTTCCGAAGAATATGTCCAAAGAGGTCTGAATTTTCCATGCAGGTTCCTCTAAGAGGTCTGAATTTTCCAAGTGTGATGATGATTGATCAAAAATGAGTTATCACAAATATATAAAGGTCCTACTATGTCAAATATAGGAATAATCCCCTCCTAAGTCATAAAGTAATGTTAAAAATCACTCTAGGTCTCATTCCTACCTAGTAGCCAATGTCAAATCATAATAGATCACCCACAAGAGGGCTGAAATGTTGAAGTCATGTGTACCTAGGCCTCTTGAGGGCATGTGTTGGGCTCCTATAGTGCGAAACTGAGTGTAGAGGACTCCAAAAATCATCTTCTAGGGATCGGACCCTATATGTCCATGCAGATCATCATGTGGACCCTAGTTTTGTGTTTGGGGCAAAAAATGGGTCTCATGGGTTTTCGAGTTATAGAGTAGCTTGATTCTACTCCAACGTTGAGTGCTCAAAGGATGGTGCTAGCTCTCCAATGTGTCGAGGTGAGAAAAACCTCATTTGGGGAATAAATCAGCTGGCAAAACATGTGCTCACTACTAAGCTAGTTAGGGCATACTAGTCCAAGTGCCTCATCTCATGAATAATTTGGGGAAAAGTGCAACCTATTGGGGGCGCTGAAGGTGCCCATGGAATGGAATTATGCTTTGCAAGTGGTAGGACTTCCTTGGCTTTTAATGCTTCACCTGTATGGTGTTATAATGTTCCTAGTGGACTTGGGCCCTAGTTAAGTTGCCAAGCCCATGATTAAAACCACCTGCCAATCACACATAATGTATAGTGCTACATCTTCACCATTCGGTACAATAATCATTAATGCATCTAAGTGGACCAAGCTTTTAGTGAAGGGAAATTTAACACTTCAAATGGGGCTTGCCTTTTGAATTTGTGGTTTTGATCAAGTAATAGTGTTACATCCCTAGTTTGGAGTGGCTAATGGACGATACTTTTAGGTGTTCGCATCCCCCAAGGGGAAAGACAGGTCCGTGGTACATCCCTCAATCAATAGTTGTCATTAATAATGATGGAACGAATGGGCAACATAAGGTCTCGAGGCCATATGCCATGGTCAAAGGAGTAGCAATGATGAGGAAGTCCCTATACTGGGCATACAATGTAAGGAGGGGGCAATCATGGATGCATGAGTTGCCCCGACATTTGTTTTCCACCCCTTTAATTGCCTTTTTCCTTTTATAAATTTTTCTTTGTATTACTACTTAAAGCTCTAGGAAATGAGAGCATGGTTGAATGATATGTAGCAGTGGTTACCTCCTTAGTAGGATGGAGATATTTCAATAGCACTATGGTCATGTTACCACTCAATTTAGAAGGGGTACTAGGAGGGGTTCCTATGGGACTAGTACTAGAACAAGTGGTAACAATGGGACAAGGACCCACTTGTCGCCATGAGACAAAGGGAGGGCTTGCATCGTTGTTCTAGCCCTTGTGTATGGGATACACGCTTGTTTGATTAAGTTGGGGACCGATGAGGATGGTTTTGTGCCTCCACAACCACTTTGGGGCACCACAGGGCATTTTGGCACTTGTTGGACTTCATTTGGCCTTCCAACGACCCTCTTAGCTACTTATCTATCATTTTGGCCCTCTTGAGAGGCTAATTATTCATATTGTGGAGCTATTTGGTGGGATTGTCACTAAAAGGATGTTATTTGTAAATTATTTTATTATTAGGGGCATCATTAGGCCTAATTAGTCAAGCCGAATCCCTTAGAGCATCATATATATTGATGAGAGATTCATTTCATTCCTTGTCATCACTTAGATTTGTATCTTTCTCTTCTTGAGAATTTCACACTACCTATTGAAGGACGAATTGGAAGATCTTTAATGCATTTTGATGTTTGGATTGTTGCTATTATATATTGGAACTTCTCTCTTGCAAATATGATGAATGGATATACTTTTTTTCCATGTAAGTTTATCTTCTTTGCAAAATTTTCATTATGTGTCTAATGTATGGAATATTGCATAATTATGTTGGTTATGCTCTAAATTTATGCGAAAATCTTGAATCACTTGGTAGTCTTGTTCTATTGCATGTGTTATTCATTGGCCAATAAGAGTGAATGTTCCTAGGGGTTATCTTAGAAAGGTTCAACCTTTAACCTGCATCTAACTTTGCAATGAAGTGTAAATTCCTTGTGTAACCTAAATAGCACCTCCTATGCTAACGAAGTTGCATATTGGATTCCTTGATGAAGAAAATGGTATAAAATAAAATATTATTCTTGACTCTATTCTCCCAATAAGCTAGGCACTAATCCTTGGCTTGGTGAGCAGCTCAAATAAATTTTATTTCCCCTTTTTCCAAATGCTCTAAACCTAGAGGTTTCCTACGGCATCAAGCAAAATTCATTTTAGCCATCCATTTTGAAAGCAAGTTGGAGTACACTCGCACTAGGGTTTTTTCTTGGTCCTCACAAGTTTTGAAGCATTTTCCACAGCTACATTTGGAGATATCCCAAACCATAGCTCCAAAATTGTTTTCTCTCCTAGGTTTCCTTGGTTAGTGGCTTCCTCAAGGGTCATTGCATTAAAATTGAAGTGAAATCCACATTTCATTGACCATATTCTTCTCCCTTGCTTGGTCTTGATCTTTTGTTTAAAGTTTCACCCGAAATCCTAGACTTTGTTTGGGCCCTCTTGGGCTTCTTCGTGATCCAATACCTTCATCATTAATTATTTCACAAGGCCACCTAGAAACATTCTTCCCTCAGGAATCTTAGATCCTGGACATTACTTATCAAGAAGTATCTATAATCCCTAGGTATAGGCCTCCTTTAAGGGTTTCTCTTAGAGCCTGTTAGGTCCCTATATTACTAGTATAGTACCTTATTGTTGTTAGTGTAACCCCCTTATTGTTATTATTGTAGCCCTATAACCCCAATATTGTTATTATTGTGCCCTTACATTATTATTGTTAGGTCGGCTAGGATTATATTGTGACCCATATAGAAGGAGGTTTTGGTCATTTGTATCATCCAAGACTTTTTCATTTATGTAATGTATTGGAGGTTTCCCCCTCAAATTGGCTGATTTCTAAGGCGTTGATCTCTCTTTTCTTCTATTTTTGAAGCTGGTTTCATAACATTTGGTATCAGAGCTTGGGATTCTAGGGTTTTGCTGCTCCAAATAGTTGATTGTATCATTTTCGCTATAGCATTGTTTCTACGAAGGTTCAGAAGCTGAAATTGTTACAGAGCGAAGCAAAAATCTGGAGGAACGTCTTGTAAAAATTTCAGATCTTGGTTCGCATTATATTCGGAGATATGATCTGTGGAAGTTAGGGATTATTCAGGCTCCCGAATTTCACCTAAAATAAGTCATCGTGGAATTTTCGCTATAACTTTCTTTCTACGAAGGTTCAAAAGCCGAAATTTTTACAGAGCAAAGCCACA
This sequence comes from Pinus albicaulis, assembly GCA_034641835.2. Taxonomy (NCBI): domain Eukaryota; kingdom Viridiplantae; phylum Streptophyta; class Pinopsida; order Pinales; family Pinaceae; genus Pinus; species Pinus albicaulis. The sequence goes on from CM076570.1 coordinate 1,524,715,290, forward strand.
ATTTTGAGGAACCCCCGGTAAAAATTTCACATCTTGGTTCGCAATATTTTCGGAGATATGATCTGTGGATTTTAGGGATTTTTCAGGCTCCCGAATTTCATCTCAAAGAGGTGACCGTGGGAAAATCGTCATAACTCTCTCTCCGAGCGTCAAATTGGAATTTTGTAAAAAGTGACCGCAAGTACACTGACTGTAGATTCCTTTTTATGAATTTCAGAACCAAAGGAGGAAACAATGACATGTGGCACACCGTACAAGTTTGCTCTACTGAACCAGTGCATAATTAAGTCATTGTGGGAGATTGGGCATAAATTTACTTTGAAGAATTCAAATCAGGTCAGACCTGTGGCATTTGAAAGAAGATTCAGAGGGATACTACAACATCAAATTTCAGATATTGAATATCTAAAATCACAGAGATAATTCAGTTTCAATATCGAACTCCTCAAAAGCAAGAAAAATGTGTGTATTTTATTTTCGAATTACATAAGTCTTGTTTGAAAAATCAATTTGAATTGATTCCAAGGGCATATTTTAGAATAGATATTAGTATTGGCTTTTAAAATGCCTCCTAAAAAGAATTCAATACCAATTAAGCCTTCATAAGACTCTAATATGACCCATGAAGATGAAGAACGACAACATGACATGTCAAAATTACAAGAGCAAGTGCACCAAATTTCGCTCTCGCAAAGATCAACAAAAAATGAAATGGAAGTTTTGAAGAAAAGCGTGGAAGCTAAAATGGATGGTTTGCAGAAAGGCATGGAAGCTAAGATGGATGGCATGGAAGCTGCCATGGAAGCTAAGATGGATGACATGCAAACTAAGATTGATGAAAAGATGAAAGACAACATGGAAAACATGAAGAATGATCTAAAAGCTGACATGGAAAGTTTGACAAAGTTGATACAAGAAATGTTTCCGAATGCCAAAAATATAGTAGAGGAAATTCATGATGAGAACAAAATAAATGTTAATCATGATTTCATAAACTCTAATGTTGGATGGAAGAACAACTATATTCCAGAGATGGATATGAGGAAGTTTGATGGCAAGGATCCCGTAACATGGATACTACAGATGGAGCAATATTTTGATCTCAATAATCTGCAAAACACACAAAAGGTACGCATTGCAACTTTACATTTAGAACAAAATATTTTTTTATGGTATCGATGGCTTTTCTCTCGTAAAAAAATTGTCACTTGGTCAATTTTTACGGAGGAAATGATAGCGCATTATGAGGATACAAAGAGTAACACCTTCTTTAGCCATTTGATAAATCTCAAACAAAAGGGTTTAGTGGTGGAGCACATTGAGGACTTCCAAAAATTGAATATAAGGGTAACTGATATTCCAGAGGAATACACGATTGATGTCTTCATAGGGACTTTAAAGGATAACATCCAACATGAGGTTCGCGTTTGGGAACCTGATTCACTAGAGAAGGCATTCATGTTGGCAAGAAAAATTGAATGTAAAATTATGGCGAGAAGGAAGCCTACCACTCACTTCTATAAGGATGGTAGTGTTCTTACTCCTAGACTTCCACAACGTACAAGGTTGACACCACAACAATTGGAAGAAAAAAGAGCAAAAGCGCTTTGCTATAGTTGTGATAGCAAATACACTAAAGGTCATAAGTATGCTGAGAAGAAATTATTTTACATAGATTGTGAAGAGGAGGAAGAAAATGAACAAGAAGCTTCAAAAGAAGAGGATACACACGAAGAACCAACCCTATAAGAAGAAGAAATGAGTCTGACCATATCGTGTAATGCATTGGCAGGAATTACCACTCAAACTCTCAAGATAGAAGGACATACAAGAAGAAAAAGGTAATAGTGTTGATTGATTCGGGTAGTACCCATAATTTTATTCATTGTAAGGTAGTGAAGGCGCTGAATTGTTTCCTATACCCAGCACCAGAATGTCAAGTGATGGTTGCAAATGGAGGAACTATAAATTGCTTTGGAAAATGCCATAATATCAAGCTAACCGTGGGGGAATATGTATTGAATAGTCCAATTCTTTCTATTCCAATGGGAGGTGCTAATGTTGTACTAGGAGTACAATGGTTACAATCTTTGGGAACAGTAGCTTTTAATTTTCAAGAACAATTCTTGAAATTTCTTTCGGAAGGAAAGGAAGTCGAATTACGGGGTATAGCAAGGAAGCCGGGAAAGATAATAAGCTATAATGTCATGACATAGCTTCTAAAGAAATAAAAATGAGGCATAATTGCACAATTATGCTCACTGGAAGTTCCAACATCAAAATCAATTATCTCCAGATCTCCAAAAAGTCTTGGACAATCATTCCAAGGTGTTTGAAACTCCCAAAGGACACCCACCTATTCGTGGTCATGATAATGCTATTCATTTGATTCCAGGAAGTGTTCCTCCAAACATCAGGCCCTATATATATACTTATGTCCAAAAGAGCGAAATTAAATGTATGATTGCAGAAATGCTAGAGGCTAGTATAATTCAACCTAGTCAAAGTTCTTTCTCTGCTCTAGTAGTATTGGTGCACAAGAAGGATGGATCATGGCGCATGTGTCTGGATTATAGGGAGCTCAATAAGTTCACTATTAAAGATAAATCTCCGATTCCTGTGATTGATGAATTACATGGAGCATTTTATTTTACCAAGTTGGATCTTCGTTCAGGATATCATCAAATTAGAATGAAGATTGAAGATATTCTAAAAACAACGTTTCGAACTCATGAGGGTCATTATGAATTTTTGGTCTTGCCTTTTGGCCTTACCATTGCACCTTCTACATTTCAAGGGTTGATGAATTACATTTTCAAACCCTTAGAAAATTTGTGCTAGTATTTTTTGATGACATACTAATCTACAGCAGGTATTGGAAGGATCATGTTCAACATGTTGACAGGGTGCTCAAACTATTGCAGGAGAAACAATTATATGCAAAAACATCCAAATGTTTCTTTGGAGTACACGAGGTGGAATATCTGGGTCATATTGTATCTCACGAGGGTGTGAAGGTAGACAGGGTGCTCAAACTATTGCAGGAGAAACAATTATATGCAAAAACATCCAAATGTTTCTTTGGAGTACACGAGGTGGAATATCTGGGTCATATTGTATCTCACGAGGGTGTGAAGGTAGACTATAACAAAATTAAAGCCATTAAGGAGTGGAAAGTCCCCACAACCATAAAGCAGTTGCGAGGATTTATCGTGTTAACAGGTTATTATCGCAAGTTTGTTAAGAATTATGGGAGAATAGCAGCACCTCTAACAAAATTATTGAAAAAATATGCATTTTCAAGGACTCCTGAAGCAACTAAGGCCTTTGAACATCTTAAAGAGGCAATGTGCCTAGCACCAGTCTTAGCTACGTCAGTCTTCACAAAAACCTTAATTGTGGAATGTGATGCCTCATGAAATGGAATTGGTGTTGTTTTAATGTAAGAAGGAAGACCCATTTCTTTTGAAAGTCGTCCAATCAAAGGAAAGTATTTATAGAAAGCTATTTATGAGAAGGAAATGTTGGCAATACTACATCCATTAAAGAAATGGTGACCTTACCTAATGGGAAGACAGTTCAAAGTAAAAACTGATCATGATAGCCTTAAACACTTTTTGGAACAAAGAATATCTTCAGAAGAGCAGCAAAAATTGGTCACAAAGATGTTGGGTTATGATTTTGAAATCATCTACAAAAAAGAGAAGCTAAATGTTGTTGCAGATGCACTCTCAAGAAAGGATGAAGAGGTGGAAGTATTGGTTTGTGCAATTTCTATTATCCAACCAGATTGGATAACCGAAGCAAGGGATGAATGGAAGATGGACGAAGAAGTGTGGACACTCATTCAAAATTTGCAGCAAGATCCTAGTACATATGATACATTTAGTTGGAAAAATGATTCCTTATGGTACAAAGATCACTTATATATTTGCAATAATTCCCAACTAAATATTCTTTTGGAATTGCACACTTTTCCTTTAGGAGGACACTCAAGGCTTTTAAAAACTTACCACAGGGTGAAGAAAGAATTTTTTTGGGATGGCCTTAAATCTGATATTCAAAAGTTGGTGGCGGAATGTTTGGTTTGCCAGCAAAATAAAGTTAAGACATTTAAGACCCAAGGTCTTCTACAACCTTTATCCATTCCAAGTCAAAGTTGGGAGGAGATTTCAATAGATTTTATCGCAAGTTTACCCAAGTCCGAAGGAAAGAGTGTCATCATGGTGGTAGTTGATAGAGTTACGAAGTATGCACACTTTTGTGTATTATCTCGTCCATTTAAAGCAAGTATAGTTGCTATTGCATTTATGGAAACATTTCAAAAGCTACATGGAAACTCCAGGATTATTGTAAGTGACATAGATCCCATTTTTACTAGAATTTTTTGGACTGAATTATTTTCTTATTTGGGTACTCAACTAGCTCATATTTCATCTTATCATCCTCAATCCGATGGTCAAACTGAGATAGTGAATAAATGTTTGGACGAATATCTTTGTTGTTTTGTATATGATAAGCAAACACAATGGGTCAAGTGGTTACCTATGGCTGAATGGTGGTATAACACTTCTTTCCATACTGTAGTAAGAATGACCCCGTTTATGGCACTTTATGCATATCATCCACCGTCCATCACATCTTATTTAAGAGAAAATTCTAAGGTTCAAGCAGTGGAAGATCACATCGACCATCAACAAGAAGTTCTCCAACTCTTAAAGGGTAACCTAAATTTGGCACAAAATCGAATGAAACAACAGGCAGACCAACATCGCAGTGAGAGAAGTTTTGATATAGGAGACTGGGTATATTTACGGCTACAACCATACAAACAAAGGTCCCTCAAGCAAGCTAAGAAGGATGATAAATTATCGCCATAGTACTATGGTCCTTTTAAGGTGTTGCAAAAGATTGGTACTATGACATACAAATTGGAGCTTCTTGCTTCTTCGCGAGTGCATCCAGTTTTCCATGTTTTATGCTTAAAGAATGTTGTAGGGGACAAACTTCCAGTTCAAACAATATTGTCAAAACTTGATGAGGAAGGAAAAATCATATTGGAACCTGAAGCAGTCACGGAAACAAGAACTCAACAGCTACGAAATCGATCAATTTCAAAGTATCTCATCAAATGGAGGAACTTACCCACTGAAGATTCTACATGGAAGGATGAGAATTTTATACAAAAGCATCTAGATCTTCTCAAATGTTGAGGACAACACTTTTTTGAAGGAGGGGGGCATGTTAGGTCCCTATATTACTAGTATAGTCCCTTATTGTTGTTAGTGTAACTCCCTTATTTTTATTATTGTACCCCTGTAACCCCAATATTGTCATTATTGTGCCTTTACATTATTATTGTTAGGTCGGCTAGGATTATATTGTGACCCCATGGACTCCTATATATAGAATGAGGTTTTGGTCATTTGTATCATCCAAGAATTGTTCATTTATGTAATGCATTGGAGGTTGCGCTCTCGAAGTGGCTGATTTCTAAGGCGTTGATCTCTCTTTTCTTCTATTTTTGGAGCTGATTTCATAACAAAGCCTCCCATCTTGCTTCTAAAGGAAGCAAACCTTATCATTTGAGTCTCTCCTATGAATGAGATTTAGAAATCACTACTTATCCAATCATTGACTTATCATTCAAAGTGATTTCCCTCATACCTGGACTCCTTCCATTGGTGAAACTCTATAAAGAGCAGAGAACATCGACTGAGATGATAGTCAGTCCTTGTCCCATTGTTACCACTTGATCTAGTAATAGTACCATAGGAACCCCTCCAAAGACCCCAAATTGAGCAGTAACAGGTGTCAATAACAGATCCTATTGGCTATTGGCTATTGTTGTTTAGAGGAAGCTTGTGACAATTTGATAAGAAGCAGTGCCAACCATACTATAGCCTGTCCTTGGCTTAAACCAAATGATCGACATAATCGAAAGCCTCGATTTCAAAACATGGGAAAACTCGTCCGTATTCATTTTGACTTTATTTTAGAGACTTCACCTTTAGGCAATATAGTAATATACACTTGGAAAGTTTACAATTTAAATTAAGTCATGAAATGACTCAATTGGTGTAATGAAAACTGAAATGTGAAACCCGTTTGTTAGTTCGGTGGTGAAAGGTTATCTTGCATCTAGGTGGCACATGAATGGCGATACCAATAGGGTGTTCAAGGATGACCCTCAGATGGTGAGGTACGACCCAATATGTACCTCAGGGCTTGTGAGGGAACCATCAGGATATTTCAGAAGGCCCAGTAGCTATGGTCCATTAAGAAAATCTGAAAATAAACCTTGATCCTGAATCAGGGTTTTAACCGGAGGCAGCTTGACTGAACATGACCTCACAAGCCACTTTGGTTTTGGTTTAGAGACAAATTGACTTTTGACTTCAGACCTGTAACAGATTTTTGGAGGTGACCTTTAACCTCAGCACCAGCCTACAACATTTGAAATCTGCGATTATATGTCAGAGAGTTTGCAACTAATTTAGGTTAGTTCGGTGGAAAATAGGTTAGTTGGCTTTCATCCCTTTGATATATATGACCTGACCTAACATACAGATATTGAAGTATAACACATCCAGTAATAACTTCACAAGCACGAGCTCTATGTATTTTCATTGAACCTTGTTTGAACGATTCAATAAATGAGTTTATTTGCAAGATATAGTTAATTGCTATAGGTGACAGTAACTGCAAAAGGAGCTGTTTGCTAAGACATCCTTTGACAATTAAAGCCGACAAGTAACAGATTCTGGACAGCGCTAGCAGAGGCCGCTTTCTTGTAACTCAATGAACTGGTTCGCATGAACATAGGACATTTCAAAAGATGGTGAAATGAAGATTCAGAATCAATATTGCCCACATGTGCATCAAGAATTTCCTTGTCTGTTAACATTTATAGAGCAGAGTCTGTTCATATTCTGGTAGGGGAACTTGCGATGTTCGTTCAAAGCGATCTATGTTATAATAATAATCATCAACAGATAGCTTTCTGAAGGTCTTTCGAGGTTATGACATCTTCACGAATGCGACATGTCTTTAAAGTTAATTGAAAATAGGAAGCATTGTATTTTTTTTTTTTAAAGGTTCACAATATTTTGGTGTTGAATTATCTAATTTAAGTGGGTTTAATGGTTAATAGTATGTGTTTGGTGTTGAATTATCTAATTTAAGTGGGTTTAATGGTTAATAGTATGTGTTTTATTTTAAGAGGTCATATATTCAAAACTAGAAAGAAAGAAGTATAATATATATTTAGTCAAATGAAAATATCTCTTTTCCCATAAACAAAAGAATCTTATACACCAACAATATAATGTTTAATATGCTCATCAAATTATAAATGTGTAATAAGTGAAACTGTCAATTATTTTGAAAAATTTGATTGTACACCATAAGCGATACATCTTTGCCCCATTGTAGACTACTGCCGTGTACCAACTTGTGTCTCAACTTCTGTAACATTCACACCAATTTTAACTAGCCATTTCACTAATTCGAAACCTACACTCGGTGTGTGCAATGTTTATAGTAAAAATCTCTATTATATTATTAAACTGAAACACCTGGCTCAAATATATAATGACATAGTCCATGCAAGAAAATATCCTTTAAAGACCTTTTCTACGTATTATTCTTTATAATTGGGTTTTGTGAAGAGGTGACGCACTGTAGTACTACTCTCGATTTGAGAGGTTTGTTGAGGCCTTAAATACACTGATATCCATCATCAAGGCCGTGAATATCTCTAAAGCCACCATCAGATAACATGGATCTCGGTCACCGTGAAATATAAGTTCACTAATCGCTGAATTGTGGATACAAGCCCAATAGTTGTTCCATCTTTGTCCAATCTGGTGCATCTCATACCCGTTAAATTCAATATTGTCTTGTGCTGCCTCAGAGCTATATTGTGCCACTATGAGAAAGAAGTTGAAGCCACTGCAATCCCTTAAGTGTGCATTTACACTTGGCTTCCTGTTTCATTGAATTACACACTTCGCATTTGATCATTGGCTAAAAACCTTATCTGCGCATAACGATTACAGTGGCACTTGATTGAAGAACTCCCTCTTTGGAAATTCCCTTGACAAAATTGGTAGACATTTGGAAGTATTATTTGCACGATTCATAGAAGGGGCATATCTTTGGATAACCTTTGGAGGATGTGTCCATGCTGGAGATGCATATGTCCACTTTGAAAGGGGCTACGAGTCCTGTATTGCATTGTTGTCGTTTTTGTGTAAGGCCAACATGTTTTGAGGAGCTTTTGGAGACTGACTGGTGCATCTTGGAGCCCTTATTGGCCACCATTTACAGACTCCTTATCATGTGGGTATCACTTTACTTTATTCTATTGTGTATGTAGTGTGAACTATCCTTTTATTTATTTTAGATTAATTAATTTTACAAGAGAAATTTTTGTCCCTCCATAGGTTAGATCAGGAGACTATAGCTAAAAATATCAATATTTCAATGTAAAGGAAGTTTAGCATCTCATATAAATAGAGATGTGCTTCCTTTAATTTTTTAAATTTGTTGCAGTTATTTTTTCTTGGATTTGGTACTATGGATAGAAGACTAATATGCCTCATTCACGAGATGATTTGTGGATGTGTTTTGGAAATTCCCTGATTATTTATAAATGGGTAATGATGAGATTATAGTTCATCTCCTTTTGTATTATTTTGAAATAAATTGTCTTTTAAACGTTGAAGAGTTCTATTGGAAAGTCTTCCCTTGAAGTTCTTTTGAAGCTTGTAAAAGTCATAAGAGGATCTTCTAGGGTTCGTAGTGGACAACCTTAGTCATTTCCCTATAGGAGGGACTGCTAGATTAGTAGTGGAAAACCTTCTTAAGGGATAATGGCTCTTGAGTTTCACTTGGATACCAATTGAACTTTCATATTTTATCTTCAAAAGTGCTAATTATATTTTGGCATTATATTGGTGTCAACCTTGTTCAAATGATAACAATTTGTATAGAATTTAATAGTTCTCTTTTTTAGTGATGGGGATAGTGAGAATATTTAATAACCACAAAATATTGTTAATATTATAGATGAAGTGTGTATCAAGCAAATTTTTTATATTAGCATGATTTGTCGATGCCTCAATGCGTTGAACAAGCTACATGTTTATCTAATTGGATTCCTTAGGAGTATGTATCTATGTGATGCTCCATGGTATGTGTCTTAGCTTGGGATTTAATTAGAGGACCAAGAAAAATTTGTTCCATAGTTATTGGAAGAAAGGTTGATAACCAACGTTTTCAACAATGGAATAATTAACAAAAGTAAGGTTTTCATCGCTACCTCTAGTTTTGATGGAAATGTCAATGCATATATTTTTGTAAATGATGTCCAATATAGTGTGTGAATTCTTTAGGTATAGGAGTCGAGTTTTTAAAGGAAAATCAACATTATAAGTGGGAATAAAGTTCTTTGACTCAACAATGTATATCTATAAGAGGAGAACACGCTTAGGGAGAAAAAAATATCTATGATGGACATCAGCAAGAGCAGTGTTAGAATCATGTATTTTGGAAATTGTAGACAATTACTTTTGATTATTATTTTGATTATGGTTCCTCTTTTCTTATTTTAACCTTGGATTTGACATGTATGTTTTCTTGAGCTAAGGCTCTTAGGGTTTTTAGACTGCTTCTCTTTTGATTAGCTTCGTTGGAGGTGATCCGTTGGCTTTAGGGGTCTTGACCTAGGTTCGGTTTAAGGTTTGCCAACAAACCCCGATGCTACTGGCCCTTTTGGCAATGGCCTGCTTACGCAGGTCAAGGTCTCACCCAAAGTAGTATGGGAGGGTGTTGGAACCAAGTTTCCGCACCTTTAGAGAGGGGAAGGTTAATAAAAGCAGGTCCCTTCAGATCCAACCGACGTGCGCTAGTGAAGCCCTAACCCCGGAACCCTTAACAATGTATTGGACAGAATAACTCAAGTGAATTTAGACGTAACAATTCAACAATCAGATAAGACAATGACAGCCAAGCCTATGCATTCATTCCTTTGTTAGCATCGCATCGATGTGCACATCAACAAACCATTAATCTTCAGACAATGTACATTATTTCATAAATAACATGTAACGCAGCCCGTAATCGTAACATAGAAATACTCAGATGTCACAAAATAGTCCTTTCATTCAATTATATCCATATCTGACTTACAGACTATGATTAGTCGACGCACAGAGCTAGCGAGGTCTGCACATAGCGGGACTTAGGGTCTCCACGCACACAGCCAGCAGGAGCCCTTACCCAGACTATCAACACAAAGATCCAAGTTCGTATCCAAGCTTGTCTCTGATCAAAAACTTACTTCTAAACTTCGATTTAGCCATCTATTTATAGCATCTTAGCCTACGCTACTTCTATGGTCTGTAAACTATGGTTTTCAAACTCCTGGTCTACCTTGTGACCCATTACAACATATCGAGGCTTTGACCCACTTCGAAAGCCCCTGCGCTAGACCAAATATTACTAAAATAGTACAAAAACTGGACAAAAATGTGGTTAGGGAACCTCGTTCCAACAATCCCCCAACAAAATCTTGTGACTCGTCCCGAGTCACAGTGCCGTTGGGGCCTTCATCGTTTCCTTAAGCTATTCAATCGCGACGGTTAACGGGGGCAAAACATGGAGGCTCTGCGCAGCGACGATCTGCACAATGTCGGCCAACTTCTGCAAAGTGGGGCCTTCAGTTGCAGTGGTGAAACTATCCAAGGTCTGGTTCAACTGTCGCACAACTCCTTCTAACTCTTGCGAAAGCTCGAGAGCTTCATCAAGCCAAGGCGTCAGGTGGTCTTTGAGTACCTGCTTCTTGTGCTGGAGCCCCACAATTTCACTTCTGAGTGCGTGGCTGGTCGAAAGATGCGCTAGTCGCTGGGCTGGAACAAGGGTGGTCATTGTGGCATGCATCTGTTCAAAATCCAGCTCCTTTTGGTGCAACTCTTGATCGATTTGACAGAGGAGAGGCTCATGCTGCACCTGGGACCATAATTCCATAACAGTCTCAAACAGAGTGATGCCTTGACTAATCTGCGCTGTAATAGTGTTCGTTGCTTCTGTGACCAGCACTGCTCACTGGGCGTGCACTTCCAGGGGGGTCTCAGGCTGTAGCTTGGCTTGCAACGATGGTATCTGAAGTTCAAAATCGACCTTAACAACTTGTACCTCAGTCCAAGACGCCTTCAAGGCAGTGACCAAGCCCTCAACCTTGGCCTGTGGCGCAGCGGAGGCAGGAATTACTTCCGGCATGTCTTCACAGAGCCGGTGTATCAACTACTCTAATGCAGCTTCCTGTGCTATGGTGGTGACATGCGTCGCCTACACCTGGGCGACTTCAGCAGCTTGAGTCACAATAGTCTGTTCGGCCTCGCTGAGGTGCTGCTGCATGCGGAGTTCTCTGTGCTGAAGTTCGTTGGTGATGGAGGTAAATAACTCGTGCAGCTGCGCACTGGCCAAGCAACCAACATCGATGTCTACTGACGAGCATGCCCGTACTTGGGTGCATAATTCTACGGGTTCCATTGTAAAAGAAGCGCCTGGGAGAGGGCTGATCTGATTTTTTATGACGGTGGTCAGGGCTATAACTGGAACTGGCTGGCCGACATGAGTCTGCCTCGCTTGATCCATGCTCGCTTGATCCACGCTCGCCTGAAGGGTGTTCGCTTTGATCCAGAGAGCTTGTAGCTCTGATTGCAAGACTTCTACTGTGGCCTTGTCTTGTTCTTCCCAAGCAGTCTAGCGATCCGAAGACACAATGGTGACGACATCGGCAATCTGCTCAAGGTCATCCTCTGTCAATGTAACCTTTGTGTCGGTGCTAGGCTTAATAGCCTTACGCTTGTTCCGAGACCCCTTAGGTGGTTCACAGGTACGTTTGAGACCATGGGGGGGCGACGCATCTGCACTATCAAGACTGTTAAGGTTCTAATCTGGCGGGGACTCTGGTTCTGGCTGCATGGTAGCGCTTTTGGGGGTCGTCCGTCGTGTTGAAGCAAGAATCGCCGAATCCATCGTTGTGGCGGGCACAGCTGTATCTTTTGTTGCTGCGTTGAGGCTGAATGTGCCTATTGTGCCTGGGTTGGTCGTCTGGGCTGCGATCTTCCACTCAGGTGGCCAAGTGGCAATTACCTGTCCAATCTCTGCTTCGGTGGTCATATACGAAAGGTTATACTAGGTGGGATATTTATGGGCCCGAATCTGCACATTATGCATGGTCACTTGAAATGGTGCGATATGCTTGTATTTGTTGTAGACCATCGGGGACAAGCGCGACTGGGAATGAATTGCCACAGCTACGGTCCGATCATAGAGCACCCAAAACTTCTTATTCTCCTCAACTCGCTTGGGATCCTTTGAGTCCCATAGGTTAGCAAACCACACTCCTTCACACATGCCGGGCGCGAGATGGGGGAAGACTGCTTCTTCAGGAGTCTCCCACGTAAATAAGGCAATTAGCAGTGTCAGCCAGGAGTAGTAGAAAGCTTTTCCCTAATCATGGGCCGCACACACATTGTCAAGAAATTCATGAACAAGGAACTGCGACCAATTGAAACAGACGCCCTTTTCGCATCTGCGAACGAGTTGAATTACGTGGGCGGGGTTAGCCGTCACCTAGTATTTGCGCATCAATTTGCAGGCAAGAAGTAGGGTACCCATGAGCATCCCTGGATCGCTAATTGTATCAATCTGAAATCCCTGTTTGTTGCGTGTGACATGGTACCTTTTCCGGACATCTTCAGCTATTTGGTGTTCAAACTTCTTGCTAGGGCCGTACCTAGGATCTGGCCCCTACATGGGAAGGCCGATTATCTGGTGAATCAAAGCACCATCAATCAGTATGTGGCCTTGGAGCCATAAGCACCCATCATGAACGAGCGCTAGTAGCTAGCGAAAAACCAGGTCGGTGAAGTTGTATCGGCCATTGGTGCCCGCTAATCCCTAATCCCACTAATCCTTTGACCCATGCCATTGGCTCAACCTTTAGTACGTTGTCATCGAGTACCCATTCCAGGGATAGCTCCGAAGCTAGCAAAGGGAAGGTGTCCAGGTTGCCCAGATCATGGTCATCGAGCTTTTTGAGGGGGAGGCGCCGAACATTTCTCCTTGTTGGGGCACTTCTTCTGCGACCAGAGGCACCTGAAGGCAGGCATGGACGACATCAACATTCATGGGGGCGTGTGTTGTTGTCCTGCATGGCCCAACATAAGGCGGCAACCAAGTCAGCGGAGTCGCATGCAGGCCTTCTTCTTTGAGTATCATTGGGTGCTTGGATGCATCAGTCGATCATGCCTTAGACACTTTCTGAGGGGAACACACAATCTGGGGAGACGTACGAGGCTTCCCGCCAGCCCACTTTGCCTGTTTTACCTTCTCTTTTCCCTTCCGTTTACCTCCTCTGTTTCAGGGGTTACTTCAAAGGACCTCATCAGATAAAATTTCATCGGAAGTTGTGGCAGGCAGAGGCTCATTATAGTTTGTAGCGGTCATTCTTGCTTGGAATATGAATTCGATGTTGCTACTGTCAGACGGAGTAGCTTGCTCATTCATGCGGATGGAAATTAGATAGACGAGACGATATTTACCAAGGTGGCCGAGGCGCGAGAGTTTCAGATAGCAATTAAATCCCTTGGGACCAACAGTCCTCATCGTATAGCCCATGAAGGTGGAAAATGGCCCGTTGAGCCTTAATTTCATTTCATCAATACGGGAACGGTAAAAAATCTTCATCAATCGCCACATTAATTTCCAATTACCCGCTCTATTGAACGGTAAGTGCATTTTTCCACACTCATGCTCTATTTCAATGGCTAATTTTTTCCACCACGCTCAACACCTGCTCCTATATCGCACCCACTCGCACTTCTAGTACTGCGCATCATCCCTGCGCATCCATCGCTCTTGTCTTCGTGTCCATGGCTAGGTGCGTACAACATCCATTATACAGCTACTCTGGTCGTATAATCATTTGATTGGCACCGAGGAGTCCCTATAGGGTTTCAAACGACTCCCATTAACATATCCTGGTAAAAGATCTCCACGCAATGTAGCCAATCTGACTGCACCTCCATTGTTAATTTCCTTCACTATATATGGGCCCAGCCAGTGCTAACGAAACTACCCTGGGTGTCCCGCAAATTGGCTATCATAAAGCAGTACCAATTCATCCTCCACAAAGACCTTCCGTAGAATATGTCGATCATGCCATGCTTTTTGCGAGCCATCTGAACCTGCTGGTGAAATCGAGCAATAAATCTATCTTCTTCTAAGGCCACCAGCTGTGGCAAGTAGTCCTCCATGATGTCTGAGTCTGCCATATTTTTGAACGTCGAAATGCATAGGTTGGGAACGATGTATTACATAGGCATGATGGCCTCTTTTCCGTAGACCATTCTGAAGGGTGTTTTTTCTGCGAGTTTCTTACATGTAGTCCTATAGGCCCAGTGTACAGAGTGGATGCGCATGTCCTAGTTGCTTTGTTCTGCATTGCAGAACTTAGTGAGTGCAAGTTCCAAAATTTTATTCAAGGCTTCTACGGTCCGAGTCGCCTGCGGATGATACAGGGTACTCTTTGCATGAATCTGGAACTCCTTAGTGAGAGCCCTAATAGTTTCATTAACAAAATGCATACCCCTGTCACTCACAAGGATCTTCGGACACCTAAACCTAGTCAGAATATTTTCGAAAATGAAGTGTGTTGTAGTATCCACAGTCAATCATTGACAGGTTTTGCTTCCATCCACCTGGTGACATAATCCGTGGCAGTAATAATATATTGAGCACCGGTCTTCTTTCCTGGGGGATTAATGGGTTCGACAAAATCGATGGCCCATTTATCGAATGCTTGCAGGGCCATTTGTGGTTGCAGGGGCATCTCATCCTGTCGTGAGGGCTTCCTGGTTCGTTGGCATGCGTCGCAGGCCCGGCAGTACGCATGAGCCTCAGTGTGCAATGTGGGCCACCATAGCTCGACCCTTAATACTTTCTGCGCAGTAGCTTTACCTGCGTAATGTCCTCTTGCAATTCCTTCATGGGCCTCGGCTAAGATAGCTTGTCTCTCATGTTCGAGTACATACCTTTGCAACACCTCGTACACTCCCAGCTTGTAGAGTTACCTCGTAATTATAGTAAAATCGACTGCACAACGACTAGTTACTTTTTCTGCGGTACTGAATAGCCATTAGGGGCCTTGCCTGTGGTCAAGAAGTGGATAATATCCGCAAAGTGCTCATCAATTACCTTGATAGCAAGTAGCTACACGTCAGGTAGTCCGTCTTCTAAGTTAGTCGGCTCTTCCCATTTTCGATCCTGGACAAGTGATCCGGTCAGGCGTTCAACCTCCTTGGTTTCACAATGATTTCAAAATCATACTCTTGAAACAGTAGAGGCGTTCAATCGACAGATTCCCCCCCCCCCCCCCAACACAGGCTTATTAACCAGGTATTTTAAGGCTGAATGATCTGTGAACATCTTGAAGTGTCCAGCTAACAAATAGTGTCTGTACTTTTGGAGGGCATACACCATCGCCAACCCTTCAACGCTCCGTGGTAGAATAGTTACGCTCTGTGTTCGAAAGCTTCCTGCTAGCGAAAGCCACTGGGTGATCAATGTCCCCTTCTCCAGCCTGCGCCAAGACAACTCCCAATGCAATCCCTGATGCATCTACATGTATGTGGAAGATCTTTGCCCAGTCGGGGAATATAAGAATAGGTGCAGTCACCATCTTTTCTTTTAATAATTCGAAGCTTTTCCGGCATTCATCATCCCAAAATAATGAGACATCCTTTTTCAGCAATTTTTCCATCAGAGCGGTGATCAAAGCATAACCCTGAATGAACTTTCTGTAGTAACCTATGTGGCCAAGGATGGAGCGCAGATGTTTTTGAGTAGTTGGAATTGCCAAATTGATGATAATCGCGATCTTGGCTGGGTCAACCACAAATCCCTACTGACATACTACGTGTCTTAATAAGTTTCCAAATGGGACACAAAATATGCATTTCTTGATGTTTAGTGAAATTTGGTGTTTCCTGCAGGCATCCAACATCATGCGCAGATTCGACACATGGTTCTTTACTAATCCAAAAACTGTCCAATCGTCAAAGTAGACTTCCAGGAACTTGTGAATGAATTCTTTGAATACGGCTACAACAATGCGTGAAAAGATGGCAGGGGCATTTTTTAATCCAAATGGCATGACAGTGTACTGGAATGAGCCCCACTCAGTTGCGAAGGTTGTCTCGCTGCGATCTTCAGGTGCTATGGAGATTTGATGGTACCCCAAAAACCCATCAGTAAAGGAGTATGTTTCCTGACCTCCCACGTTGTCCAGGATCTCCTTAGAGAATGGTTTAGGGAGAGGATCATGTACGCAAGCATCATTCAACTTGTGCATATCTATGCAGATCCTTATCTCTCCTTTAGTCTTTTTTTCCTGGACAACCATAGGGCTTACCCAATCTGACTGTTCTACTGGTTCAATAATATCTGCGGCCACCATTTTCTTAATTTCCTCAACTTTATGTTTGTACTTCGATTTCATGCGATAGGGCCATTGTTTGGCCGACCGCGCATCTGGCTTCATGAGAATTACCGATCCCCTTGAGTTCAGAGAACTCAGTAGGGAGTAGATCTTGATATTCGGTTAGCATTTCTACGATCTTTCCCATTGTGCCCTCATCCTAGTAATCCCCAATCTTGGCCATCTTGGGCTGCTCTTCCGTGCTAGTATTGACTTCCTTCAATTTCAAAGGCTTGGTGACATCAATGCTTGCATAAACAGACCTGCAACAACACGTTCTCCTTCTGACACTGCGATAGTGATATTCCAGGGATCCTCATCATAGTCTTCTATTGATAAATTTATGCAGTTTATAATGTTCTGTATTTGCACATGATCCAGGTGGATATTGGTGGCCACCTGCCTATTCCACTTGGGCCGCCACCATTGTCTCTTTCAGTTTTTTCAGTTTCGGCATAACTTACTATTTTTAGTAGTTTTTCGGGTCCAGAACTTTCGGAGCCGTTTTGAGGCCCTCAACAACGTTTTTTGGGCATCGCGCCTCCAGCGAATATTATTCCGTTCCGGAATGATATTCGTGGCGAAATTTGTAGTCCTCGGATATAGCTTTCTAATGATGTATCATGTGCGTCAAACGGAGATAGTATGCCAAAGTTACGTCCCTGGGAAGTTGAAACACCAATTTACCCAAACGGGGCCCATAGTTTTGGCGCTTCATCTCCTAGGGTTAGGTTTTTGGATGTTTAGGGTTCTCCATTGTTTCTCAATAATAAATAGGCCCTCGAGCCTTATTGTAACTCAGTTCAGAGGCCTGTAGCCGCCACATCTCTCCTCAGAGATAGCTACCAGCGCCCTAGCTAGTTTTATTTCCATTCTGTCTGTAAGAAAATTTCAGTTCTTTGATATTAATGAAATGAAGTGTTATTTCCGCTGCATCTCTATATTTATGGTTATATGCTTATTCTGTTGTGTTCCTGCATAAATCCGGATCAAAGGGAATCGTAGGCTGTCCGTTTTTCGATCCTTCTTTACATGTCCCCACAACGGTCAGGGTATAAGGGGTCGGGGTATAAGGAGAGAGGGCTTGATCCGGTGGAACCTTTAAAGATCGCTCGCAAACTCGACGAACGCCTGCGGGGACGAAAAGAAAGATGAGGGAGCAAGAGATCCTATCAAAAGATTGCTTGAGGAGGCCCTCGAAAACAAAGGAATGCGATGATGGATAACTTTTCTCGATTTTCAATCCAGCCGCCCACCTAGCCGCATCCGCATCCAATGCCCACTGAGGTGCGACTCCTTTTAAGGTACAAGTAAATTTTGACATTCCCATATTTGAGGGTCAAATAGACGCAGATGCCATTGATAGATGGTTGAATCTATTAGAAGGATATTTCTCTCTTCATGAATTTTCAGACCGAGAGAAGATTATTTTTGCACTTCTCAAAGCTACCCCCCATGTTAAGGACTGGTGGGAAACCTACTATGAGAACAAGGAACAGATAGAACCCTCTCTGTTCTTGGCCGTACCAACTTGGAATTCTTTCCGAGACGCCGTCAAGGAACAGTACTATCCCGTGGGGATCTATGAGGACAAGTACATACAATGGACCACGCTGCGACAACAAAGGGATCAAGATGTGCATGAGCTGACGAATCTGTTCCATACCCTGTGCACAAAGTTGGGTATCAAAGATTCAGAGAAACATTTGGTGCTAAAGTATCGTGGTTGTCTACACAGATACATTCAGGAGGAAATGGAGTTCCTCGACATCTCCTCGCTTGGTACGGCATACCGGTATGCTGCCAAGATTGAGCAGAAATTCAAACAGAAGAAGCGAGACTTTGGATCTGCGAATCAAAAGTAAGGAAAAGGTGCTTCCAAACCGCAGAACAAAGGACAGAGCCAAGGCATGGCGGCTAAAGACAACCCGTCAAAGCCACAAGAAAAGAACAACACCGTAAAGCCAAAGAAGGACACGGGAAAGTGGTGTGAGTTCCATAAGAGCTCCACTCACAACACAGGTGAGTGTCGGGCCAAGCAGTCGCTAGTGGCCGAGATGAGGGCTTCTGAGTCAGATGCATGCTCCGACTCCGAATCAGAACCTGAAAAGGGGAATGAAAAAGGGAAACAGATTATTGATGCGGAGCCCAACGCCACTGTTGCCACTACAAAGGTCCAGAAGGAGGAACCGGAAGATCCAGAGGAAGAGGAACGTCTCTTCCACTCCCAGATGTGGGTAAAGGGCTCCCCTGTACAGTTCATTGTCGACAATGGGAGCCAAAATAACCTCATTTCAGTAGACGCCGTGAAGCGGTTGGGCTTGCCGACCACAGCTCACCCACATCCATACACCATCGGGTGGCTTCACCAAGGACGAGATCTCCGCGTCAGCCAGCAGTGCCGCCTTCCCTATAGCATCAAGCCCTTCACGGATGAGGTATTATGTGACGTTGCTCCTATTGATGTTTCTGATGTATTATTAGGACAACCATACTTGTGGAAGCGTCATGCCGTGTATGAGTCTCGGCCTCGTGCTGTTATTGTTACTTTGGGAAATAAGTTGTACAGGATACCAGAGGTACCACCTCCTGCTGCTATCTCTTTGGTTACTGCAAAACAATGCAGTAAGCTCATTTCCCAAACCAGGAAATTCGTTTTCCTCATGATCCGCCCCCAGGGCAAGAAGAAGACTGTGGCCACGACCTCCAGACAGGGCCCCTCTGCACGACAACAACAAATGGATAAGGTCATGGAGGAGTACGGGGACATCTTCACCTCACCCACAGGGGTTCCTCTGCACTGCCAAGTCAAGCACCCGATTGATCTGACCCCAGGTGCGCCACTACCCAATGGACCGATCTATCGACGCTCTGTTCTGGAAAATGATGAAATCAAGAGGCAGATTCAGGAGCTGTTGCAGAAAGGTCACATCAGACCAAGTTCATCGCCCTGTTGGAGCCCGATCGTGTTGGTACAGAAGAAGGATGGGATGTGGAGACTCTGTATTGACTATCGGGTGCTGAACAAGATCACTGTCCGGAATAGGTACCCAATCCCACGGATTGATGACCTTCCGGACCAACTCCAAGGTGCAAAATATTTCAGTAAGATCGACCTGAAGTCTGGGTATCACCAGGTACCAATTGAACCCTCTGATGTGTGGAAGACTGCCTTCAAAGCTAAGGAAGGCCTTTTTGAATGGCTGGTCATGCCTTTCGGGTTGACGAATGCTCTCGCAACCTTCATGAGGATGATGGATGACATCTTGCGGCCATTCACCAACTCATTTGTAGTGGTGTACTTGGATGACATTCTGATCTTCAGCCAGACTTGGGAAGAGCACCTTCACCACATCCGACAAGTCCTCCAAACACCGCGGCAACACAAGTTGTGTGCCAATTTGGAGAAGTGCACTTTTGGCAGACCCGTGTTTTTTCGGTTTCCAGGAAAACAAGAGCAACAGTTACGTGCTATTTATATTAGTCAACCTTCGAAAGGATGTCAAGAAGCACATCGATCCCCGCAGACCGGCCAGGCCATTGCCAAACCGACCATCAAGAAGCAAGGCCTATATACTCCACTACCTACCCCTAGTCGACCGTGGGAATCCATCTCCATGGATTACATGTCGGGCCTGCCTTCTACTAAGAATGGAAATGACGGTGTTTTCGTGGTCGTTGACAGATTCTCGAAGATGGCCATCATGGCGGCCTGTAAGAAGAATATCACAGCAGAAGCCACTGCTAAACTCTTCTTTGAACGAGTGTGGGTGCACTTTGGGATCCCACAGTCTATCATATCAGATCGAGATAGCAGGTTCCTCAACACATTTTGGTCCAGCCTCTGGTCAATGTTGGACACAAAGCTTACCAAGTCCACAGCTTTCCATCCCCAAACAGATGGCCAGACAGAGGTCGTCAACAGAATGATTGTACACATTCTGCGCATGTACAACTCAAAGCATCCACGCACATGGGACGAGAGCCTCCCCTATGTACAACACAGTTATAACCGGGCTCTCCACAGCTCAATTGGCCATAGCCCCTTTCAGGTGGGCTTGGGATTCCAGCCACTATGTCCCATTGACATAGCCATGCCGTTTGCAGCTGCTCAGGCCGATTCAGCTCATGTCCAGTCTGAAGTTGACAAAGCAAGTAGCTTCATCGAGCGCATTCAACACATCCGCCAACAAGTTCATGATATATTGGACAGAGCCAATGCGAAGTACAAGCAGCGCCATGATCAACAACGGGTGCCACACAACTTCCAGGTGGGCGACAAAGTATGGCTACATTTGCAGACCACCACAAGCTTCGCCCGCTCCGATACGGGCTGTACACCGTCACCAAGGCTATAGGGAACAATGCCTTCGAGCTTAGTATTCCTCCCTTCCTTGGTCTGCACCCAGTCTTCAATGTGGATCGCCTTCTTCTTTTCTTCACACCTCTATTGGACACCTCGAACATTGCAGAACAACTCACACCAACAGAGTTAAACCCAGACTGCATGGAACAGGCCACCACAGATTGTATCATGGACATGCAAATCAAGAACACTCGCCAACAGAAGATCCAACTGGATCGGGTTGTCAAAGCTGGCCAACTCCTGCACTAAGGAAAGTGGTTCACCAGGGACCAAGTTCAGCAGAAATTTCCTCATCTCATGGAAGAACTTAACGCAATGGCGACCATTGCTTCCTAAGGGGGGAGGAATGATCCAGGTGGATATTGGTGGCCACCTGCCTATTCCACTTGGGCCCCCACCATTGTCTCTTTCAATTTTTTCAGTTTCAGCATAACTTACTATTTTTAGTAGTTTTTCGGGTCCTGAACTTCCGGAGCCGTTTTGAGGCCCTAAACGACGTTTTTTGGGTATCATACCTCCAGCAGATATCATTCAGTTCCGAAATGATATTTGTGGCGAAAGTTGTAGTCCTCGGATAGAGCTTTCTAATGATGTATCATGTGCGTCAAACGGAGATAGTATGCCAAAGTTACGTCCTGGGAAGTTGAAACACCAATTTACCCAAACGGGGCCCATAGTTTTGGCGCTTCATCTCCTAGGGTTAGGTTTTTGGCTGTTTAGGATTTCCCATTGTTTCTAAATGATAAATAGGCCCTCGAGCCTCATTGTAACTCAGTTCAGAGGCCTGTAGCCGCCACATCTCTTCTCAGAGATAGCTACCAGCGCCCTAGCTAGTTTTATTTCCATTCTGTCTGTAAGCAAATTTCAGTCCTTTGATATTAATGAAATGAAGTGTTATTTTCGCTGCATCTTTGTATTTATGGTTATATGTTTATTCTGTTGCGTTCTTGCATAAATCCGGATCAGCACATCCCAGGCTGGTGCAGTATGTCCCTACTTAGGGAGGGACTCTTTGAAGACGAGAGCATCTATATCTTGCAGGGCTTCATCGAGTTGCTCAGTTTTTCCTGTCAAACCAAATGTCATTATAAAATCCTGAGCCATCGTACCCAGTGCCGGGTACGTTGGTGTAATTCCGCGTCTAAATACCAAGTGGGAGGGATTCGTCCCAGCGTGTGAACAAAACTATGGACCCATTCACCCCAGGTGTTTCCCTTCCATACTTCCATCCAGGAAGCCAAGTGCTTGCGCAGATCCCCTCATCCTGAGAAGAGATCCATCGGTAGTTTCATTGGTGGGTCAAATTGTAAAATCATCATCCGTTGGCATTCCCCCCAGTCCTGAAAGGCTCCCTTATGGGTTTCCCACTAACGCGCGGGGGGTTGCGCGCATGGTTAAGTCAAGGGCCCAAAAATTTTGTTCCTCAGGGACGGTTGCTTCAATAGTTTTGAGGAAATCCTTCACATTACCAGAGCCATCAAACTACGGTAGTTCTCTTACCTCTGAGGAGATGCATCGGAAGATTTTTGTGACCTTGAGACACCTCAACGCAGATACGTCATGTCGCTGATTCTGCCAATTTTCTATCTCTTCATCCGAGTCAGATAAGGTTTCGCTCTCTTTTTCCCAGCATAACATGCCGTCAGCTGTGGGGTTGATCCACTCATCGTCCCGGGCGGTCATCTTGTATATGTGATCAACATCCTCTTCCTCTCGTATTGATTCGGTGTACCGCTCCCCTTCTGCTGGATCCAACGGAATTATCACCCTTGTGCCTTCACCTTCAAAGATCATGCTCCTTCTTTTTAAATTAATGATACCTTCCATGTCAATAGCCCAATCCAAGCCTAAGAGTGCAGGGTAAGGGTCCGCGTCATCCACTATTTGAATTACCTCAAAATCAGCGTAAGCTTTAACACCCACAATATCTACCACCACCTTCGTCAATCATCCCAGTGGGATAATCGTCTGCTGATTAGGCATCCATAGATGAATAGTCGACCATTCCAACTTAGATTCCCCCATTCTTTGCCATCTCTACTTGGGTAGGACGTTGGTGTCTGATCCTAAATCAAGGATGACTTGATTCTTTTCATAGTCCCCAATCTGCGCAATCATGCGCATTTCCCCTCCCATCCATTTTTTGTTTTTGTATAGCTTATTCATAGTTTTAGCCTATGGCTGTAAAGCAGTGTTTTCTGCGCAGCTATCTATTAATGCTTGGACATTCTCTACGGCCTTTTGGTTGCGCAGCAGCTTCATACATGCCTGGAGGAATGGTTTAACTACTTCGTCTACTTTTTGATCTATCATAGTAGGTACTTTGTCTTTGATCATCTACCTGCAGACTTCTATGAAGGTTTCTTTCTCCTTTTTTAGATCTAAGCTTTCCATTTTTTCCCCAGCTTTCCGGATTAGTGGTTTAGTTGTCGCCTCTTCTTCAGCTGCTCTGGTGGCAATGCCACTAGGCCTGATCACATTGATACGTGGTCCATCGTCTCGTGGTTCTACTTTAACCCTTTGCACATTATGCATAGGTGTCTGTTGCTTCTCTTGCATTTTTTCTATTAGTAGCGGGCAATCTTCGATGACGTGATCGAATTGCCTGCAATATCTGCAGGACTAGCACACAGGGTTCTGGTAGTCTCATGCGAAATGTCCTACGTCTCCACAGTTGTAAGAGATCAGTTGTCCTCGTCCTCGACCTGCGCTCCCCCCTCTTCCTCCTCGCCTTCCTCTTGCGAGAGATCCTCCCCATCCAGAAGGAGACAATGGTGATGAGGGGTCCACCTACATCTTGTATAAGTTGTCCCTATCTACCATGAGGTCGAGTGTTCGATAGTTTTGCTCATTATGACCCACAGACAAGCAGAACCTACACCACTGTTGTTTCAATTTTGGAACGTAGGCACCCAATCGTGGGCAGTGATCTGTATCATGTCTTCCTGCGACCTGATAGTTAGCACACCATAGCATAGGATTGCTAGTGCCAACAATTTCCCTAGGTCGTAGAAGGCTCGGCCCCCCAGCCTGCATATAATCCGATAACAAAGGACATTGATCCTTAGTATAACCTGACACCCTACAGCGTACGCACAAGATATCTGGACTAGCTTCCTTACCAAGATCCTTTTGCAAGTTCTGAATTTATTAGTGCATTGCCTCACGCTGGCTTTGGATCTGTAGAGCTGCGAACTGCGTATCATCTCTTGGTGCAGCTTCTAATTTCATGGCAATCTCTAAATATTCCTCTTGGGAGCTGATCTTCTGTTGTCCCATGGGTCCACGCAGGTGTGGTAATAGAATAGCGATAAACCATTCCTTGTGGTGCTTATCTTCGTAGACAAATTTCCCATCGCTGATAACCTTTTTTAATCGTTGGTCAACTTCCTAGACAAACTCTGTAGGTCCCTGCTTAAAGTCCTTTAATTCAACTACACATAGAAATTATGAATTAGGCTTCTAGAATTGTTGCTTTAGGGCGTTCTTAATATGTTGTATTGATGCGTTCGCATGTTGACCAATGTATCCCATAAATCAATCCAGGGCCCTTCCCTGGAAGGCTATCGATAGTTGTGCTCTCTTGATAGCATCATTGTTAACGTTCTGCATGGTCCACATAGATTTTGCTATGAACCAGAATCGATCCATGTCCTCGTCCCCTACGCCCTTAAAGTTAGGTAGCTTCATGTGCGTGGCCATGTCGTCCTCTGGTGGTGGCGGAGGAGGTGTAGGAGAATTCTTACCCTTATGTGGGTTCGATGCAAGCGTGGCCGGGGGGATGGTTCCAATTTGCTCAGCCCCTTCTTGGTCAGGTGATTTTCTTAAGGGATTGTATACTAATTTATCTCCTTCTTGATTAACCCACTAGTATTTACCGCTTCTTGTCGTGCTCCCACTCTGGTCGAAGGTCATTCAGTCGGTGTGGCCACACAAGACACCCATTTTCACTCAATAGCATCTTAATCAATAATAACAAGGTTTTTAGGAACTTACCTCTAAACCCCTTGAAGAATCTTCACTCCTCTTCCGAATACGACACACATTGATCAACAACAAATTCTGTCACGAATCCTCCCAAGATATTGTCAACCCAGTGATCTACAATTCTGGTAACCTTATTATCAGCGTTTTCCAATTGTTGGATTAATTCGGGGGTCCATTGTGTGACCTGATCGTCTTTCCAGCAAGTCTGGAATTCCGCCAACCATGCCAGCCATTCCTGCAACTTGTGTGCGAAGGATACAAAGAATATTTCGTGTACTTCCGTAAAAATATACCTGTTTTTCCACTTCTCTGCAGACAACTTTTCACTCCTATTCTCTTTTATGGAAAATTCCCGAATCTGCTTTTCGAACCAGTCTTCTAACTCAGGTTTTAATGGTTGCCATTGACTCCGTGGCATTACCCAATCCCTCTCTCAACATACTCCCGGTCCCGGCAATGGCACCATTTGTTGGCTTTAGGGGCCTTGACCCAAGTTCGGTTTTAAGGTTTGCCAAAAAACCCTGATACTACTAGCCCTTTCGGTAATGGCTTGCTTACGCAGGTCAAGGTCTCACTCGAAGTATTATGGGACGGTGTTGGAACCAGGTTCTGCACCCTGAGAGAGGCAAGGTTAATAAAACAAGTCCCTTCAGATCGAACCGACTTGCGCTGGTGAAGCCCTAACCCTATAACCCTTAACAATGTATTGGCCAGAATAACTTAAGCGAAATCAGACGTAATGATTCAGCAATCAGATAAGACAAATTACAGCCAGGACTATGCATTCATTCCTTTTTATAACATCGCATCCACATGCGCATCAACAAACCATTAATCTTCAGACAATGTACATTATTTCATAAATAACATGAAACACAGCCCGTAACTGTAACACAAAAATACTCAGATGTCACAAAATAATCCTTTCATTCAATTACATCCAGATCTGACTTACAGACTCTATGACTAGCCCACGCACACAGCCAGTGGGGTCTGCACATAGCAGGACTTAGGGTCTCCGTGCACACAGCCTGCAGGAGCCCTTACCCAGACTATCAACACAAAGATCCAAGTTCGTATCCCAACTTATATCTCATCAAAAACTTACTTCTAAACTTCGACTTAGCCATTTATTTATAGCATCTTAGCCTACGCTACTTCTATGGTCCGCAAACCATAGTTTGCGGACTCCTGGTCTAACCTTTGACCCATTACAACATATCCGGTCTTTGACCTCCTCCCAAAGCCCCTACACTAGACTAAATATTACTAAAATATTACAAAAACTGGACAAAAATGTGGTTAGGGAACCTCGTTCCAACATGATCCCACCCTATCTAATCATTGTTGAAGTTTTAGTGGAGTTGATCCCACCCTACCTCAATACCCTTTTTCTTGTTTTGGCACAAAATTGGAGAAATTCTTTTTTGAGTCTTAAGATTAATGATTTTTCCTTGTTTTATCACAAATAGTTTTCTTGTTCTGTCACAAATAGTTTCCTTGAGTGGCGTAGATTGGTTTTGGAACAACAAGATTAAGGTTCTCTATGGATATTTTTGATGATCAACCCATTATGCGCAAGGAGTAGCAAAAGATCTCCCACTTATGTTTAGGGAAAAACCTTGATAAATTATTTCATGTGAATTGAGGGTTTGACACAACAAAGTGTTAATCCCATCTAAGGAGATTTTGGGTTGCATGTCGCAGGACAGAGCCAGTGACCTAGGTCATAGGTCGTAGGCCACAAAACTAAACTGTAGGACACAAGTCATTGACATAGGCCCCGTGCCCTATTTTGGACAACTAATTTCTGGTAACAAGTTATTTAGGTCTATCATGTTACATGACATACCAACCAGAGTTTAAGGCTTGTTTTAAGGATAATATGATGATCGTTGAGAATGGTCAAGGGCATATCAAAAAACAACGAAGTTTCGAGTTTTGTACAGTCATTGATATGCAAGCTAGCAAGTTAGTAATTGAATTGGACTATGTAGTTTAGCATTGGTGTATTAAATTTGGCGTTTCAGTATTGTTTATGGGAATTTGATTGGTTGAATATATTTTTTGTTGAGATTAGGTAGCCCTCACTTTTGGGACTTTTTTGAATAATCACAATTGTTTTCATGAATATAGTTGTAATCCATTGCGCATCATTAGTTGGATATATTTTTGGCTAGATAACTCTAAATTTGTGTGCATTCACTGCAGAATTTTATTGTTAGTGCACTTTTATATTAATTCCTATATACTGCTATGAATAGGAATTATTCTTATTGTTTTTCAATGAAACCCTAACTAGGGAGTACCCTAAGGGCAAGAAATTACCCTAGGACATTACAGTCTTTGTGTCGCTTATTCGGGATTTTAAACATTGAATCACATCCTTTGGTTTTATGAATATGCAAAGTAGTGTTGGAGGTTTAATTGGTATCAGTGCTCAGTGGTGCTTGAGGGCATTATTTGCTAGTAGTCTCTTATTTGGTAACTGATGCAAAATTCATTTGAGTCATCCATTTTTAAAGCAAGTTGGAGTACACTGGCACTAGGGTTTTCTCTTGGTCCTCGCAAGTTTTGAAGCATTTTCCACAACTAAATTTGGAGATATCCCAAGCCCTAGCTCCAAAATCGTTTTTTCTCCTAGGTTTCCTTGGTTAGTGGCTTCCTCAAGGGTCATTGCATTAAAACTCAAGTGAAATCCACATTTCATTGACCATATTCTTCTCCCTTGCTTGGTCTTGATCTTTTGTTTGATGTTTCACCCGAAATCCTAGATTTTGTTTGGGTCCTCTTGGGCTTCTTCGTGATCCAATACCTTCATCATTAATTATTTCACAAGGCCACCTAGAACCATTCTTCCCTCGAGAATCTTAGATCCATGACATTACTTGTCAAGAAGTATCTCTAATCTCTAGGTCTAGGCCTCGTTTGAGCCTTTCTCTTAGAGCCCTACATCTTGCTTCTAAAGGAATCAAACCTTATCATTTTAGTCTCTCCTATGAATGAGCTATAGAAATCACTGCTTATCCAATCATTGACTTATCATTCATAGTGATTTCCCTCATACCTGGACTCCTCCCACCAGTGAAAGTCTGTAAAGAGCATGGGACATCGAATTAGATGATAGTGAGTCCTTGTCTCATTGTTGCCACTTGATCTAGTAGTAGTCCCATAGGAACCCCTCCTAAGACCCTTGCTAAATTGAGCAGTAGCAGGTCTCAGTAACAGGTCTTATTGGCTGTTGTTGTTTAGAGGAAGCTCGTGACAATTTCATAAGAAGCAGGTCCAACCATACTGTAGCCCATCTTTGGCTTAAACCAAATGATCGACATAATCGAAAGCCTCTATTTCAAAACATGAGAAAGCTCGTTCATATTCATTTTGACTTTATTTTAGGCAACATTTCTTATTTACTATCCTCTATCCATATGGATTTGCTCAGCGATTATTGTGTGACACAATTTATTTTTTATAGTAAAAGTTATTAATTTTAACACATTAAAATGATAACTAAATTTCAAATAAATTATTTATAAAACATTGTTTGGAATGAGTTTGAGAAACTCTCAAGTCAATTAACCTATAAAATTATAATTGTGACACAACTTCAAAAATATCACCTTTTTGTAAACAAGAAAAATGATGTAAAAAAAAATAATATAATACCATTCGTTATCATTTAACAAAATTTAAATGACAACATTCTTACCTAAATTCCAACAACAACGACATCCAAAGAAACATTTTCCCCATTCCCTCTCTGCCTCTATAAATCTTTTCATTTTATCGTTTCTCAAAGCATTATGCCCTCTATATATATATATATTGAAAATTTCATTGGAGCATCACGCACCACTCTGCTGAAATTTCTGTCTAAGTGGATTTTTAGTAACTCCCATAGCATACCGTTCAAGGCTTCTCACGGATTTTCAGATTTTCCTATGAGCTTCCCTGTTCTCCATTAACATAGGGACAGGGGTTTGGTTGGTTTAAAACATTTTTAAAATTAGATTTACTAAAAAAAAATAGTTTGACAATAATGCTCTTTACCTTAAACTACATATTTTACATAACATTTTATTACTTTAAATCGAACTACCCTGGGAAACAATATTAATACCTTTACCTTAAACTACATATTTTACATAACATTTTATTACTTTAAATCAAACTACCCTGGGAAACAATATTAAGGATTTATAAATTTCATCATTCCCTTTTAGTTTTATGGCCTGGAGAGAATATTAGTTTTAAAGGTTTATAAAATTTTCTTTATTTTTATTTTTAAATTTACGACATTTACTTTTAATTTCTTTTAAGTATTGAAAAAATTTTTTATTTTATTTTTATATATATTTTTCTATAAAATATTTATAAAATAAATAAATGATATTTATTAAATTATTGCAAAATCAAATTATAACAAAATCACAAATATGACATATTAATAATAACATTCAACATTTTCTAACATGATTTTAGTTTTACAAAATTGCAGGGACATGTTTTAAGAGAAGAGAATGCTTTGCTACAGAAAAAGGTAACAAGGAATTATCATTATTATCATACATTATTTTCTTTTTATATGAGTTTAATTTAACCCTTTTTTTTTAAATTTTGTATGTCAATTTAATTTTACAGTTCCTTGATCTTCAAGGTGCTAATGGTTGCACAATACCTTCAATTGGATTAAGAAGCATAGAACACGTGGAAATTTAGACTCGACTGGTTATGAGACCTTCAAATGTACAAGATCATCTCTAAATGTATAGGATGATCTTCTTGTTATTTATTAAAATATTTATTTATATTTTAAAATGAGATAAAGATATTATTAATTTATTATAAAACCTTTTAGATTTTAATTTATGTTTAAAATTTAAAATAGTTAAAGATACTTTCTAAAATTGATTTTTTTTTTTTTTATAATGGTGAATCTGTAATTTTTTAGACTAAGTTAAGGGAGGTCTATACATTTTTCCCCTTTATATGAGTTTTTTTCTTTTCTTTTTTTTATTTTATTATAAATTTTGTATGTCAATTTCCTTTTACAGTCTGTGGATCTTCAAGGTGCTAATGGTTACACAATACCTTCAATTGGATTAAGAAGCAATACATATCCAGCAACCTGCAAGCCAGATATACCAGATCCTATGCCTACTCATTGAGCCGAGATCATAGCAGGCCATATATTCAATGAAATTTGAACCTTGGTCTGGTTGGTTTCACTTAGCAAAACTTGCCATTAAACCACATATCACTGTATCAAAATAAGCCCATTTTAAACTTAAAATCTAATAAATATATAGATCTCTAGTTAAAAGCCTCCAAGAACGTCAAATCGTCCTCTAAAACTACATTATCGATAATTATATACTTGTTTTAATAATAACTTTTAAATATAATAATAATTTTTTAATTATATATAAATAAAATATTTTAAAATTTTAGTGTTTAAAAAAGTTGAAAATATAGTAACTTAATAAAATTATAAAGAATATTTTAGGTCAACTATGCTCGAAAGTGTTTTTTCACTTGAAAATAATATTGAAAAATTCACACAATAGTTTATATATATAGTTTTGTTGGGATTGGGGATTGGGACTTGTGCAACCAAATCTCTACATATATTGAAAAACAGCTTCGGAACAAGTTCCGAAGTGTTCTTTTAAGGAAGGGTTGCTTGAGCTCTTCCAATAAACACATAAAATGTACAGTCCAACTATGATTCACCACATGTTCCTGCCTTTTTTTATTTTCACTTACAAATATTTTTACTAAAATGTTTTGGAGTAATTTTTACTAGAATGTTTTGAAGTAATCTTTGTATAGATCGTAGATTTTAAAAGTAGTTTAAAATTTGAAACGATATCAAAATATCTCCAAAATATAAAATAAAGTTAAATTCAACACTGCTTGCGACCAAAATAAAACTTCAAAACTTGTAAACTCTGTACAGTCTACATGAAGCACCACTTTGTATAAACACTACATGTACAACATATAGAGTACTAGGAAAGCAATGCCAAGTCAATACAAACACGGCAATGCAGAAGAGTAATTGCGAGTATTGCGAGGACTGCAGCGGGCGGGACTCACCGCTTTAATCCGTGATGAAATTTCCCCGAATGCTGATGTTTCACGTAGACTCGGTGAGTTAGACTTGAAACTTGATCTTCAGATAAGCACTAATTCTTTTGCAGCTGCAGGGGTTGTTTGTTCAGGTTGGAGATGCTCTCCCACTTCCCTAAATCGTTCTTTTTGGAGTTGTGGCAAGTAAATTGATCTTTGTAAGGAAGTGTTATAAATATAATATATATAAAAAGTTATATATATATATATATATTTTTTTTTTAAAATTTTTATTGGAAAGTTATAATTTATTTGAAATTATTAAGTTTTATTCTTATATTTTGTAATTGTAATATTGTTAGATCTAAGAATTGTGTGGTTCATAATTTAAATACATGTTTTTCTAATTAATCATATTTTTAAGACATTTATCTGAATTGTAATATTGTAAAATGAATTTTTCTAAAAAAAATTGTGCTAGTAAATTTAGTTTATGTTTTATGATAGGTGGAGTGTCCATCCAAAATAGTGGATGAACCAAATGTGTAGACACAATACTTTAATTGTAAAAATCTTGTGATATGTTAAAATAGTATTCTCTAGAATGCTACATATTATTTTAGTGAGTTCCATCATAAGTTACAAAATAATGTTCATCCTACTAGAATTCAAATATTTTAGATTTTTTTTTCTTATATTTTATTATGAATTTTGTTTGAAATGTGAAAAAAAATTGTTGCAAGGATATATATGAGGTGTTAATTATATAATGAGTGTTTAGGTTTTTATAGTTTTAATGAGTTTTGATGAAAAATAAAATAAAAAATTACAAGATTTCATTTTATTTTATTAGAAAATTTCTCATTATTGATAAAAACTTCAAAACCATTTTTAAAAATATGAATTGAAAATTTAATGAAAATATTTGAGAGAAAATAAAATTAATAAATTGTTGAAATATGTAATTCCTACTTGTCTTCTGTTGTGACTTTCTATGTATAGAGTTTGTTCCTATTGAATAGGAGTTAGCTAAACTTAAGTTCCTAGTTTGGTGTGAGGTTGAGATATTCTCTCAACCAACTTATTGTGCGTCCAAGATAACTTCTCTATCTTGAGACAATTTCTCATGTATATATGTAACTCTATTTGATTAATATAATATAGTTTGCATAGTAATATTTTATGTTGGTATCAGAGCCCATTTGGGCCTGGCCTTGGCCCCTCCTGGGCCAAGGGAAATAAATATTTTGGCGAGTGTTTATATTTGTCGATTTATTTGTCCATTTTTTTGTTCCTACTACGTGGACGGAGATACACGTCAGTAGAGGCAGATCGTATCTACGTAGCAGAAGCGCGGTTTGTTCGTGCTGTGGCGATCTCTGGTGCAGCGGTGAGTGTGAAGGCTGAGACTTAGTTCGAGCTCGCTTGGTGGCCGAGATTGCTTGGAGGCTGTTGTTCTTTTTTGCCCAGGAAGAAGTATGTTGAAGGTCGAGCCTGCATAGACGTTGTGGCAGGAGTGTCGTGGTTGCAAGTGTTGTGAACGAATTTGGACGTGCTGAGTCGGCGTGGAAGGCTGTTGTGTGCGTGAAGGTCAATCCTGCGTGAAGGCTTTGGCAACCCGTGGTAAAGGAGCCTATGAGTTCATGTAGTGCTGCTGGATCCTGTGACAAGGGAGCTGTGAGATCTCGATCCGTGGAGGTCGTGGCAGGAGGTCGTTTGACCTACGTTGAGCAGTCCTTCCTTGAAGATTGTGGAGGCCTCGTGTTGTTTGGAAGGACACAGTTCTTTCTGGCCAATGATCCAGTTTTAAGATTGACATTAACGCGAAGGGGAACTATGGAATCTTTCTGTTGCTAGGGATGTTATGATAGCTTCCGCAACTTGCAAAAAATGGAGAGAAGCAACGAGAATATGGAAGGGATTATACGCCGCAGAAAGTCGCCAAGCCGGAGAGACCTACGTGGACTGAGGCCACATATAATGAATCCCTGCCAGCTAGATCATTTGACAGATGAACCTATGGATGAGGCTTTTTGGAGAAATTGTAAAGATTTGTAAGGGATTACAATGATTGGCAATATTAGGTTTGCTTAATGATAAGGCTTTTGAGTACATCGGTTTTTATGCAAAGAATCTAGAAACCTTGTCTATGGCCTTTGCTAGAAGTAGTGATTTGGGCATGGAATGTGTATTACAGGGATGTCTAAAGCTTTAGAAGCTTGAGATAAGGGATAGTCCATTTGACAATGCTGCCCTCTTATTAGGGAAGTGAGCCGAGGGCAGTGTGGTGAGCTGCCTCGACGTGATTATGTTTCTATACAGGGTGAAGATGAAACTAAAACTTCCAACATATTTTCTTTGATGAAACAAATTGTCTTCGTGAATTCTTTTGTTTTCATGTTGAGCCCGATCAACTTAACATGTAAATGCATTCATGTAAATCTGGTTAAAAGAATTAAATGTTGTATTGTTGTGACATTTAGTTTGGCCAACTATTGTCACGAGTGTGAGTCTTTGTTGGAATTGGCCATTCCAACAATAGACAAATTTATTTGCAAGAATGATTTACTACCAGATATGATGAAGACATTGACTGTGAAAATTGCATGAAAGGATAATGATTGGATCTACATCAGAGATTGGAGGAGGGAGGAGGATGGACAATCAAGTTTGTGTGAGTTTTTTATGAGTTTCTTGGAATAGATTCAATAACATGTTGTATTATGAGTCACACATTTTAAATTGTAACCAAGTCTAGGATGTTTTTTATAGTGATCTTTGTAAAGTATGTACCTGATCACTCCAAGAGTTGGAGTTGTCTTGTAAGCCTTGTAAGGCATGTGTATCCCCATAAAGTTCGTGGTAATCTCAAAACCACTTTGTAACTACAGGTTCGTGGTCAGCTAGAAACCATTTTGAAATGTCAGTTTGTGGTCAGCCAGAGACCACATGTAATAGTGAAGTGGACTGGAAACAGGTTTGTGCCAGTGTTCACCCACTGATGAAGAGATCTGGTGCAAGGTCGCCGATGAAGAAATCCAGTGAAAATTCACCAATGAAGGAAGACCATGGTTACGGGTCATCCGATAAAACCCACGTTGGAGGGGGATTTCTAGATACAGGTACATGTATGCAGTGATAATGGTTGACAGAACCATGTATACGAAGGACATCCTACGAGACCAACAGTTGCAGCGGTTGGCACCCATGCATTCTGGTGGATGGTTGCTCCTTTATATGGACGTCGACATATCCTTTTTATTATGTTTGACCACAACTAGAGTTTCCAAATGGATATTGAGACAGGTAGTCATTAAGGGGGAGTGTTGAAATGTGTAATTCCTACTTTTCTTCTGTTGTGACTTTCTATGTATAGAGTTTGTTCCTATTCAATAGGAGTTAGCTAAACCTAAGTTCCTAGTTTGGTGTGAGGTTGAGATATTATCTCAACCAAATTATTGTGCGGCCAAGATAGCTTCTCTATCTTGAGACAATTCCTCATGTATATATGTAACTCTATTTGATTAATAAAATATAGTTTACATAGTGATATTTTATGTTAAATAAGTTGTTTAAAGCATTATGTTAATCTTTTATATTTATAATCTTAATTTAACATTTTATATTTATGTAGACAAAATGATATATATATATATATATATATATATATATATATATATATATATATATATATATACCGTCATCATGGAGTGGTCAGGAGCACGATTTAGTAATATGGCGGAATTTATTTTTGGTTTTGGTTTTTTAAAATTACTTATGATTTTGGAAGAGTATTATATTTTCAATTTATTAATTTATTAATAGGTAAAAATATATTATTATATTTATCTTTTAAATTATATTAAAAAAATTTAAAATAAAAATGAACTATATTTTAAAAATATGGAAAAAGGTACTAGTTATATGATGAGTCATCTTGCTAGATCTCATAAATTTTTATAAGAAGAATAGCCTATGACATAGTGATAACAATTTATATGATTGAATTTGGTTAAGTTTTATTTGTAATCTTATTTAAACTAATAATCTTTAATAATTATTATGATCTTAGTTGCAAACCTACTTAGTATTATTGATAAAAAAATTATAAGGTTGAGAATATTCATTAATTCAATAATCATTAATAATTAATACGAATAGATCTAACCCTTATTAATACATTGACTATCATTAATTAATGATTAGAATTTCCACTTGCCCTCATTTATATCTACTTAGAGGTATCAAATTCATGTGGCTAATTTAAGTGTTTCATTACAAAACAAAAGGCTTCAGTAGAAATCAACAGCTTTTGATCTCTCCTTCAACTTATAATTTCACATTATTATCCATAATCTCTATAATCTATCTCCACTTTTCATGAAAAAATTATTGTATTTAGTAATCATTGTTATCACCCTAGTAATTCTCAGGTTGTGGGATGAGGATTTTGTAGTTAAGAAAACCAGGGGTAACCAAGAACCTCTTTTAGAATTCAGGATCTAGCCTTCCTGAGTTATGGAGAGGGATCTCACCTAAAGATTTAACTTTGTTTTGTAATGGATTTTAGGTTAGCTATGAATGGACAATTTGGTTTGATTTTTTGAATGTTGATGGGAATAAAGAACTACAAGGGGAACCATAGAAAGATCTACCTAACCATTGGGCAATGGGGTCAAATTTCTAGCAAACAAGACTAGAAAACTAAGGTCAAAAGAACAAATATACTAAGGGCAAGATAGATGATCTTCAGAGGGTTTAAAAGGCTATTTTGATAAAATGGTAAGATATGGACTATGGGCAGTTAGGAATTCTTAGATCACGGAAAAGGAAGAGGGAAATTGAGGTCAAACGAGACTAAAGAGCAATTAAGAATTGTAAAGTCTAGAAATCAGCAGAAAACATAAACATGAAAACTAGTAAAAACAGAGAGCTTTTTACACTGATTTTGTAATACATTTCCTAGTTATTCATTTAAGATGGAAAATAACACAAGATGTATGAATGAAACTTAAAGAAATAAACAATGAAAACTGGAAGATACAATACTCATCTGATCAGTACGAGGATCCTTAGTTATGATATCTATTTGCTTCAGTTTTCAGCCTGCTGCTTCAACTTAACTCACATAAAATCCCAATGTTTTCAACAAAAAATTCTATAGTATTCTTGATAATTTTATTCCACACATAATACTTCGAAAGGAGAAGTATTTATACAAAAATATTACAAAATATCTTAGAGACATATAGGAATATCTCTAGGAAAAAATAAAGTTTGTTACATAGAAAGAGGAATAGCTGTAAAACAAACTGGCAAGCTGTCATCTTTATTAATAAAAAATAGGATGAATTATCCTAACTTGTTGCTGGGTTGTAGCTGCTGAAAATGCTTGCAGGTATTTTGGAAAAAGATCTTTTTGAAGATAGCTTGAAAGACACTCTTCATTTCGCATCCTTTCACCTGTGTTTTGTCACTGATACTCTTTACGCTGCTCCTTTTACTGTTTCACTGTTGTAAAAGAAAGAATTATCTGCAGTAAAAAGGCATTTTAATTGATACTCTTTGACTCTGTTTCTGATCCTGATACACTTTGATTGCCAATTTTCATAGTAAGTCAGTGAATTCCCGCCATTGCTCTGCACTGGGAATTCTCATACTTTTCAGTTTCCTGTAACTTTCGTCTGCCTCTATATATTTAGCAAAATTGGGCTTAACCATGAAAATATGATCTCATTTTGTAAATAGATCAAGTTCTCAAAATATTCCAAAATGACTTTACCAGTAGGAGACCCTTGTGGCAAAGGTTTGTTAACTTTATCTTTGTCATAAGCCCTAATTTTGGTATCATAATCCTTCGGTGGCATCAATTTTTCATTCAAAGCATGAATATCTAGTAGGCCTGCTTGTGTCAGTACTGTGTATTTAGCCTAAAATCTTGTGATTGCCAAATTCATATTCTTGCATCTGTCCTCCAAAGTATTCATCATATTTCTCTTATTCAGGACCTTTTTGATTCGGAGTATACTTTCAGTTCTATCTTGAATTTTTAACTCTTCCAGCTCTTCTCTGTGTTTTCTATTCAAAAATGTGATAAGTCTAAATGCTTGAGTAGGTTTCTCAGTCAGTTCTCCTTTTGTTTTCTGTATTTCTATTTGGGCTGCTTTGAGTAACTCTTTTTGTTCATAAATAATTTGAATTGAAGGCCACTGAGAATGTATGCCTTGAATAATGTTGTTCCAAAGATAATTCTTAATGTAAGATCCATGCTCAATGAGATTAACCTGTTGTTGAAGAATCTTTACCTGTTCCTACAATCTGTTGGCTCTTTGCTCATGTCCTTTGGATGTAATTAAGGCATCTCTGTTAGATTTTTCAAGATTTTTGATAGTGCCTTTTATGTTGATTATCTCTTTATCTTTTATGGACATGTATTCCATAGCCTTGACTATGGTAGTTGTTTCTCCTGTTGGATTTACCTGTGAAGTAGATGAAGAAGTGACAGAGATATCTTTAGAAGTAATTGACACTGCAGTTGCCAACACTCCTTTCGGTGCCAAATGTTCTGCCAATGTTGAGGGCAAAACTGTACTTACAGTTGGAATAACTGTGGGAATGGAGAGTTCCTGAGCTTTCTTCAATGTTTCATTTCTTGCATTAAAGATTCTATTTGATTTTCCATATCTTTTATCTGAGCTATCATCTTACAAACTAGTTGTATAATTTCCTCCTTCTCTGTCTTTTCCTGAAGAATTTCTTTTGCTTGAGGGTGCTCACTTTGTGGCAACTTGAGTTGTTTTCTCAAGGCAGCAATATCCTCATTCTTCTGCCTTATCAGTTTCTTAGCAACTTTAGTGTTAGAGGGATCTGCTCCAAATTCTATCACCAAATCTTCTAAGGATTTGATCCTCAAATCCTTAGCATGAAGAGATGCTTTATTCAATTTCATTTGAGTTTTCAAATTGGATACAATATTTTGAAGCATAGTAGCATTCATGGTTTTGCTTACTACCTTTAAATATAGCATCTCTAAGGCACTCTTATGGAACTCAATTTGATCTAGTTCATGTATAGTATCAGGATTCACTGTAAATTCTGTCTTCTTGTAGTATGTGGCTGATTTTGGATCTGTTACCACTGCTTGGAGAAAAGACATGATCATTTTATTTGTTGAGTAATCAAATGTTGTTACTAGTATGTCTTTATCTCCTGGTTTTTCCTTCAGAAGCTTAGAATAAACTTCATTCTTGATTTCTTCATTCTTTTCCCTGATTTTCTTGAATCTCTTCTGAATATCAGAAACAGTTTCTTATGTTGTTTTAGAGGAAGAGGGAGCTTCTGTATCCATTTCTACTTCAACCATTTCCTTGCTTTTTCCCTGTGCTTGTACCTGTTCATTCTGAATTTCCTTGTGTGCTTCATTAACAATCATGGTGGCCTCATCATCTGTTTGTTGATCATTAGTATCATCTACATCAATGACTCCTTTTTCTAGAGTAGTCATTTTGGCCTTTTTGTTGTAGATTGTTTTGAATTTATTTTCAATGATTGTCTCTGCCAAA
The DNA here is from genome assembly GCA_034641835.2 of Pinus albicaulis. NCBI lineage: Eukaryota > Viridiplantae > Streptophyta > Pinopsida > Pinales > Pinaceae > Pinus > Pinus albicaulis. Next base: position 1,524,753,829 of record CM076570.1, read on the forward strand.
TATCCTTCTTCTTTCCTTGGCCTTTTATTGGATACCTTCGCTGGTTGGTTCACTGTAACCACCTGTGTACTATCCATTTGATTTTCCTGTAAATTATTTTTCTGCATCTCCTAATCATCATCAATTAAAGTGTTTGCAACCCATTCCAACTGATTGGCATATTTTTCTATTAGTGGCTTTGATTCATGGAGGAATGGGGTTAACTTGCATTTGACCCTGAGATTGCTCAGAATACCTTGAGGGTCATAGCTCCAGTAAAAGCTTTCTTGGAACTTAAATGCTGATAATTTGCTGGTTACCTCCTTCAAAGCATCTCTATTGTTAACTATGAAAGAGCCAATTTGACTTTTCAATTTGAATTGTGCCTTCTTTTTGGATGCTATAAAGTTCATTGCATCTGCATTTAAAATCTGCCTTATGTATTCCAAAGCAAAGATCCTTGTGGTTAGAAACTTTGGTAATTTGTATGGAGCCAAGATTGCACCATACACTCTGATTTCTGTGTGATTTTTATACAGATACCAGTCTCCAACTTGACAGTTTTTAGAAAACTGTAAAATTATTTTGATTTCTTCACTGATCCTTGGTGGCTCTTCTTTGTCCAACAAACTAATGGAAGGTCTGATAAATAAGTTATGGAAATCACTGTAATTGTACTCACTGTTGTTTTTTCTGAGAAGAGAGGTCCAAAATATTACTAAAAGAGGTTTACCCTCCACATCCATCTTCTATAATGCAATGGGAAAATTATCTGTTTGAAAAAATAAGAAAAGATGTAATAGATATGAAGTATATCTAAACACTCCATTATTAGGTAATTTTATTAGCTGATAATGTATACTGTCAACAATGAATTTGGCAAAGTCAAAGACCAATTTTGGTTGTCCTGGAGACAAGGTAGAAAGGAACCCTAAAATGGAGGCATCTATAAATTCATCATTAACATAGCCTAAAATGAATGACAACATGGAAATGATTTGCCTGGAGCCCTCAGGGAAATCGAAAGTATCATATGGTGGATTTACTTTAGGAAGGTTGACATGATTAGGCATGAAGTTTTGAAGGATCTCATGAGAGGAGCATGCTCACCAATTTTAAGCTCAATTGGAGTTGTTTTGGTCTCCCAAAAGGGTCAAAAACACTCATTTTTTCACCATTCTACCCACTTTTCTAAGCATGTCAGGTTCTCATGTGGGCCTTGGAATTTTGACTTTTTGGATAGGTTATAGAAGCCGTATCAAGAAATAAAGGTAGATCTCGGAAAGTAGAATTCAAGGAATTTCCAAACGAGCCACGCGCAGCCTTTTCCGACATTGGGAAATCTCCAAAACACTCCGTAAAACATCTTATTTTTCCCGTCTCTCGTGCTGCGCCCGGCATAATTTCAAAATTTTGACACAAAGAAGAAGTTCTCGTGTGAGAGTGGCGAGAATGTGTTTGTTAGCAAGTTTGTACATGCTTGTTAGGGCCTACAAGTCAATTTAATTGCTATATATGGCCGGCAAAGATATTTGTTAGATATTTTTGTGCCTTGGGCCTTGCAAGGCCTCAAGGACAAGTTAGATATTTCTTGTTGGCCAATAGGCTTCTAGATTCTCTAGTAGCTTTCCTCTCGCTTGTTATATAAGGCATGAGGATTCATTGTAAATAGTGGGGCTTTGATGTGTTTAAGAGCAATACATGGTTTTCTTGCTGATGAATAATCTAAGTGTCAGGAGCTTGGGGATGATTTGCCTTGGTCGATTATGATGAAGGCTTGCTTACGGATTTCCCCGAGTTTAGTTAATGGTGAAGTATCTCTCATTTGTTCATGCTTTTTCTTATTTGTCATATGTCTATACTTTTATATTGCAATAGCTCAAGAGCTCAAGAGTGATAGGATGAGAAATGTTGTTAGAGACACCTCAATCCTCCCGTTTGCTATTGTCTTCATGTTTTCTTCTCGCCGGGTTAGCGAAGGAATGTTGAAGGTTCCTTAGGCCCACATAACTTGTATATTTCATTATTGGATTAATATGCTAGTTTACAAACATGATTCATGGTAAGCCTTGCTTGTTTTATGCTATCTAAACTCTCTTGAAATCTCTCTTTGATGTGTTGATTGATTAGGTTAAGTCAAAGAGGTCTTGTTTCGATCTTGCCCTTTGTATATGCTTATTAGTTTTCCTCAAAGTTCTTTATAGTTTAATGAATGATGTTTAGGCGTTCTCCTTCATTTATTGATGCTATTTGCTCCTTATATGTTTTCAAATCTTGAAAGTAGAATCATTGAAGTTAGATAAGTTGTCTTACTTCATTTGCTCCATTGAATTGTATATCTTGGATGGGTATTTGCTTAAAAGTATTGTTATTGAGTAAATGGTGTGCCCTACCTCATGTCCAAAGGTCTTTTGCTTATCGCATTTAAGATCTCTCTCAATATAGATATTTGACAAAGGATTCTTAACTCAGCTTTGCCCTACCTTGGTTCCCAAACTTAATGTCCATTTCACCACATAAACTTTAAAGATCCATTAACTACACTAGATTTGCCCCCGTGATGTACCCCGATTCATTATCGAGATATTAATGACTTCATAGAATCCATAGCTCCAATTGATTTGATAACCTCTCACTCCACCTATCCTACTTGATCATCTTACGTCGTTAAACAACAAACCAACACTTAACAACTAGCCTAAAATCAACCATTCAAAGCGAACAAGTTCACATCCTTCGCATAATAAGAGAGAGTCCTCTTTGAGTATAGGAAGGCTAGGTCCTAGGACTCAAATACCGGGTCTCGATGTTACTCTCGTCATTTGGTTTACCAATCTCGCCAAATCAATGACACTAACAGAAGATATACATTATAGCCGAGAGTAGTTTTAATGTAGGATACTAGGTATTTTTGCGCTACAAACTACATACAAATAAATGTCCCTCAAGCAAGATAAGAAGGATAATAAATTATCGCTAAAATACTATGGTCCTTGCAAGGTGTTGCAAAATATTGGTACTATGGCATACAAATTGGAGCTTCTTGCTTCTTCGCGAGTACCGTTTTCCATGTTTCATGCTTAAAGAAGGTTATAGGTGACAAACTTCTTCGCCTCTCAAACAATATTTCCGCAACTTGATGAGGAAGGAAAAATCATATTGGAACGAAACAATCACTTCGAAACAAGAACTCGACAAAGCCTACGAAATCGATCAATTTCGTAGCATCTCATCAAGTGGAAAAACTTACCCACCGAATATTCTACATGGGAGGATGAGAATTTTATACGTACATCCATAGCTACTCAAGCGTTGAGGACAACACTTTTTTGAAGGAGAGGAGCATGTTAGGTCCCCATATTACTAGTGTAGTCCCTTATTTTTATTAGTGTAGTCTTCTTATTGTTATTGTTGTACCACTATAACCCTCATATTGTTATTATTGTTCACTTACATTATTATTGTTAGGTCGACTAGGATTATATTGTGACCCCATGGACCCCTATATATAGAAGGATGTTTTGTTATTTGTATCATCCAAGAATTGTTCATTTATGTAATGTATTAGAGGTTTCCCCCCCCTCAAAGTGGTCGAATTATAAGGCGTTGGTTCCTTTCTATTTTTGGAGTTGTTTTCATAACAATTAGTCACAAATGGCATAAAATATATGGAATAAGCAATTTAGTGAACATGCTAGAACATAACATACTAGATAGAGAAATAACATGCATATTCAAACAAAAAAATTAAACTAAAACTAAACAAATAACACAAAAGCTCTAAATAGAGTAAAAAAACTTAAATAATCCAAACTAAGGCTCTTACGTCCCCTCTTATTGAGTGTGCCTATAGGAAATGAGGATGAAACTTTAACCCATGCCAAGGGGCCCCGTAAATCCTGGGGTCCTAAGTCCCAATGCAAGGATTTATTTACTCTGCCGTCTTGGCTAAAGTCTCTCTCTCTCTACCATGTTGTGTTGAAGTTGTTGATGCACAAATAAATGAGTCCTCTATCTCTCGCTCTAGATCACACACTAGTATTTCTTGGGGAAATTTCCGGCCAATATAACAATGTGCTCTTAAGTTACTCATCTCTTGGTGGCCTTTTATGTGAGAATTCAAATCTCCTCCTTCCTCTCTTGGTACATTGTGGATGGTGACCCAAGAGAGGGGGATGATTCCATCAGGAAAAGCTACATTTATTCCACTGGTGGTGTTCTTCCCTTTATGTCCTAAGGAGCCTGGGGTGGCTATCCTTAGGCGACTTCAAGTGTGGAATCAATGTCGTGAGTGTGCTTTTTGTGGTCCCTAAAGTGACTTCTCGCCACTCCCAGGATTGCGCGCTTTTTGGGTCATAATGCGCGCAAAGGTGCTTATTTGGCGACGTGTACGCAAAAGAATTTATGACTAGTTAAAATTTGATTTTTTCCTCAAACCTTGATATTTGTAAAATACTTCCGCATTCTCTAATGTCTTTCACCCCCGTAAATCCTTTCCGCCCGATATTAAATAATGCCGCCTTTCGTTTGTACGATTTTCCAAAGGATAAATAATACTGGACTAAAATGAGATTTGGGTGATCCATCTTCCTCTTTCTTCCATCAAGAACCGTTGGGTAAGAACAATTTTTACAACACCGTTAGGAACATAAGCAATAATGGTTGAGTGAAGAACATACATTCTAAAATCTTTGAAGGCTTGAAGTAGAGAGTAGGCTTGCTTTTCAATAACAAGTTCACTGAGTTCACATCTCGCATGACTTTACCGGAAAATTCTATGGGTTGATCATCACCATCTTCATTTTTCTATAAAAGGACAACACATAGAGTGGTTTCGCAGGCAAAGGAAAGCAGGCTAATGGTTTAGAATAATTAGGGTTGGCTAAAGTGGGTGCTTCAAAGAAGGCCTTATTAATTTGATCAAAAGCATATCTAGTAGGAATATTCCATTTAACTTCATGATTATTTTTTTTAATCATAATGTTTATGTCTTCAAATATTTTTGTATCGCAGTTAGGAATGAATCTCTCTAGAAGTTCATTTTTCCAAGAAATCTCGATCTATTTCTTATTACTTGGCAAAGGAAAATGATTGAATTACTCGATACTCTTTTTAGGATCAATCACCACTCATTCCTTTGAAAATATATATCAGAAATCTTCCTCTTTGATAGCAAACAAAGACTTCTTAGGGTTGAGAGATATCCCAAATTTTATACACTTATCAAAAACTTTATCAAATGTTTTAAATATTTCCATCCGAGTTAGAAAATAGTAAGATCATCAAGACATATAACATCAAACTATTTGTCTTGCCCACAAAATCTAAGTCCATAGTTCTTTGAAATGTTTCTCCTACATTTGATAACCCAAAATGCATTATGGCATACGAATGTGCCCTAGGGAGTGGTAATGGAAATCTTCTCTCTATCTTCTGGATTTACCATTATCCGGTTATAAACTGTAAACCATCAAGCATGGAAAGTCTATTAGCACCTAAACCGTTTAGATAAATCGGTCCATCTTCGTAATGGATAGTTGTCTTTTAGAGATAAGTGATTAAGGTTTTGTATGTCTACACAAAGTTTGATTTCCCCATTCTTTCTTCCTAACCGTAACCAAATTGGCTACTCAGTTTGAGTATCTTAAGGGAACAATTACTTGGGCATCACGCAACTTCTTAAGTTCCATTTCTATGGTGTGAAGCAAACAAGATTAATTCTTTTTGGTTTTTGTTTGTAAGGTTTTAATTATTTAGTGGAATTTTATGCTCTATGAGAGATGTGTCATAAGTTTTTGACTCAACATAGTATCTAGAAAAAAACATCTTTATAATTTTTAGGAAGTTTTGGGACATATTCATTTTTAACTTCAGAAGGTAGAGATGCACACATATTAATGTTCTTAATGTATTCAATCGTTCTAACAAAGATTCTTCGATATCATCCTCTTGTGAAAATTAACAATGGATTTCTTGTGACATTATTTTGATCAAATATTTTTCCAAAGGAACAATGCCTTTAGAAATGAAATTATTTGAGTCAGCTTGGATAATATTATGATCAACCACTTTTGAATTTAAATCGCAGTTTTCATTTTCTTTAACTTCATTCACATCTGATTGATCTCTTCTTCAATTTGTAAAAATGAAGAGAGTTCATCAATGACTTGAAGAAAAGATTTTTAAATTTGTTTATCATCTTCAAATATTTGCCAATATTTTAAATTATCTAGAATGGATGACCTATATTTGACTTGATTTTTGCATTTGGCATGGTATTTTGAAAGAACTTACGTAAACAACTAAGGAGTCCGCATGATATTTTCATTTCTAGGGATGGCAGTTGATATTGAAAGCATGAAAAAAAAATTCAACCCGAATCCAAAATTTCATTTCTCCGTAAGACCTAAGCCTAGGATGTTTTGTTTGACAAATATTCCTAACCCTCGTCTCACTATAAGTTCTAACTCCATATACCACCAAATTTTCACTTTTAAGCTTCTAGCTAATTCTAAACCTAGAAGGAAGCCTTCATACCGCAACATTGTTAGTAACACTTCAAAACCTGCACTTATAGGATTGGGTTATGTTCTTTTTCTCCGGTGAAATTAAAACAACACCAACTCGAGCCCTATCTTTATAGTACAAGATCCATCAAAAGTAAAGTTTCCAAATATTAGTTTGAACAGATGTAGAGCTCTAACCATCTTCAATTTGGGAATTTTGTGAAATATTTGAAGATACTGGAAACAACTAAAATTTTGGTAATTGCATAAATGGGATGATTTCTAGTCCGGTCTCATTTACAAACAATCCGTATAAATTTGACCTCTCTATAAAACCTAAGATTTTCTCCCCATACACAAGAATAGCAAATACATATCTATCAAGACTCCCTCTTAGTTTGGCACAACAAGATCTTGAAAGAAGCATTCCAAAATTGGGAGGAATATTTTCATGACAACAATGTCTAGGACTACACTTTTCAATCGGTATTTGAGCCGTGAGTTACCACTAAGTCCTTTATAACTCCTAAACATGATACTCTTTTAGAATCAAAGGTGTATAGGTCAAAGTGATAAGATCAAGTAATTTCAAGATTTAATCGATCTATAATAACCTTAGGCATAAGGTTATGGGGAGGCTCCGGTATCATAACATAAAATTATATAGCAATGAATCATGAGCTTTCAAAGGTTACATAAAATGTGTGGTAGTTAGCTTCATCTATCATATCAGAGCTTGGACCATAAACTAGTGATGGTTTTTCATCTTGAAGGCCCAACATCCCTTCAAGATTCTTACACTTGAGTTTTGGATCCATTTTGTAGTTCGATTCCTTATATGCAAAAGATTCTTTGAGTTATGAAAGTGGAATGGGAATTTTAACTCTTTCTAACTCTCTCTTTCAACACTAAAAGCATTCAAAATAGTTCTATCAATTTGAGAAGTATCATTTGGGTGATTCGTAGCGAACAGTAGTAGTTTCTGAGTTTCGAGATTTCACTTCGAGGTTCAATTATGACAGATATTTAGAGGCCTTCCAGACCTCGCCTTTGGTCTTAAATCATACCTTCGTTATGTTCAAAGAATCAAAAGTTTAGAGATGGCTCGATATTTAGAGACTTGATGATTTTCTTGATCCTCTTGGGATATTTGATTTTGAGGGATAGGGGCAATAGCGTTGTGAACATATGTATTGTCTAGGTTGTTAATATCTTCTCGTGATTGATAGAGTATTATCATTAGGATATTGATCATCAATTAACAGGTGTTGGTACTTGCTCATCATTATTAGGTTCCCCAAGAATTCCAGAAATTGAGGAGCTTTTCAATTGACCTTTGGGGTTGTGTTTAAGGTCTATCAATAGTTTTTTAGACAACTTTAGGTTCATAAATTTAGAAATCCTATTTGAAAGGTTTCTAAGTAATGATGTGATCTCATCTACTTTTTTATCTTCATTTTTGGATTTAGAAGAAGATAGGTCGATTGGATTTTAATTTTCTTTGGCTTTTTCGCCGTTAACCTTTAGCTTAACTAAAGAAGACCTATTTGCTTCAACCTAAATAGCATTTTTTTTCATGTATTCTAAGGTACGAGTTGTTCTCACCCTTAACATGACTACAAAATCATCTTCAAAGGCTTTGGAGAACATAACCTTTGGTGTCAAGCATCGGTGGTTTACAAACGGGAGGCATCTTGTGATAAATTTTGTTAAACATTTTGATGAAATTTATACTTGTTCACTATAGTTTCTCTTAACTCCTTCAAATTCCGTCAAGAAATAAACAAGTAGATCCTTTCACACCCCATTTATTCTTAAATATAGTTATTAATTATTCCAAGATCTAATGAAATTTACTAGCAATTGTCTAAACCCGATCCTAACATTTCTTTCTAAAGACTCAGACAAAAATCTCATATATACATTTTCATGTTCTATGTTCATGCTATTAGCAAAATCTGGAAATGTTGCTGATGATCTTCGCTGACAGACTAGTTTCCATTGAATCCCCGAAAGATGTTTCAAATATCCAACAGAAAATCATTAAGTATGTTTAGGATTAATAGGGAAGCATATCTTTCTTTTTTATCGGTGCTAATGTATTGTTAATCACATGTGTTGTGTTTTAGTTATCGTGCACCGTGCGGTTAGTTAACAAATACACCGAATATTCGTAAATTAAAAATAAAAAATAGCAAATTTATTTTTTTCAAGTGAAAAAAAAATGGTAAATTAAAAATAGATGGAAAATTATTTCTCGTAAATATAATTTCATAAAAAAGTTCTTTAAATAGTAAAATCTATTCTATTAATTTCATTATTTTTTTTCAAAAAATTTCGTAGAGGGATTTTCACGAGAGACATACTTAGAGAAAGAGAGCACGAGAACACCTGTGGAGTAGCAAAATATTTTCAAACAAAGAACACTTTTCAAAGAATCGAATTTGAAACATCTTGTGATTTGCAAAAAACCATGTAGTATAGTAAAATTGTTAAATTTTTGTTATAATAATTACTTTTTTACAATTGCGTATTTAATACATGCATAGTAAAAAATTTAAATTTTACTGCATTTTTAGAAAAAAAAATCCATTCTTACGTTAAACCCTTACTTATTCTTGTTTATGTGACTTCACAAATTAGGCTTTTCATTTTAGATTTATAGGGTTTTTACTTATATAGGTATATAACTTTACAGACCACTCGCATTCGATCTCAATCCATGTCGACTCGCACGATTTAAAAAAACAATTTTTTTAAAATCGTTGTGCGCCGTTTAAAATAGCGCATTTTCGGTGCGCTATTGTGGTATGGCGCATCGAACACGTATTGAAAAAAAAACATCGTTTGATAAAAACAATTTTTTATTAATTTATGTTTGTGTTAATCGGTACCTGCTAACATATAACGCATCGGGTCTCCTTGTTGACAAAGAGCACCATACATTGTTTCTACCGTATTGGTGGTGTATTTATAAGAACCCACCGCACTAATTTCGCGTGATACTTGCGAAAGGCAATAATCAAGCTTTCTGATTTTTTTTACCTAAAACTATGTGTTTTATTTATAAAATATATTAATGAATGGTATAAGTTTCATATTGATAAGAAAAAATGGCCGACAAGATTTCAAGTAACAAAATACCGATAGCACATCGACAAAAATAAAAAAATGCAAGTTCTTTGCAAATTTCTACAAAACTTATTATTTTTGAACCGTGTAGGCTTAACTAATATGTATTATTAATGTATCATGCGTAGCCACAAAATGACGAAGCTCAATAAGATTATTTATGATCTAAGACCAAATAGAGCACATGTTTCATGGAAAATTTTCAAAAAGATGAATCACGTGAATGAAAATATTATCGATCCGATATGAGTTTCTTTTTGAATTTTTATTAACAATATACTTAAAAATATTAGATAACATGTTTCTAACAATCTATTAATTTAGATATGTTTAATGTTCTGGCGTGACTAACATCGAAGAAATTGAATGCTGTTTTAAGAAAAGAAAAAATAGAAATATGAAAATGAAAATGAATTGCTCCTTTAAAGTTCATCCGGAGTGGTGTTGGAGGTTAACGAAATGGGAAAAATTTACAAAAATTTGGGTGTTACCTAGTAGAATGAATGTATCAATATTCTTTCCACTTACAATACAAAAATCAACTAATGATTCCAAGAACCAAATTTTATTCAAACTACGTAATGAGTTTCCAGAGAATTGGTCAATGAGACATGTCAAACTTTTAATAGAAAAAAATGTACAACATAAAAAAAGAATGATTGAAAAAGTAATATTCCTTTAAATGTTTTTCTAGAATTATATGTATATATTACCATAAAGCAATCATTTATAAATATCACTTTTGTTATATTTACTTTTCATATATCAATATAAAAAAAATTAAATAGTTTATTGTCATGTTACATTTTTAGGAGGATTATGAAATCCTTAAGGATGAATGCGCCGATATCATAAATATGCCAATAGGAATGTCCAAAATGGTGTACAAGGATATGGTCAAAGAAATGGACATAATTGCATCGTGCGAGGAGCCATATAAACAACAACTTGCTTAAAATGTAATATGTAATTATTGAATTTTTCATTAGTACAATAAATAAACAATTTAGGATTAAACATACTTCAAGTATTTTCAGTGCAAAGAAAACAAAGGGAACCATTCAATCACATAAAACAAGATGACAAGAATAAAATAGTTGATATCCATGTTTGTGAGTAATTTGTTACCTTTTACAACAACTTAATTATATTTCATTTTTGTATATTTGAAGTTGTTTTAAAACAATCATCATTGAATGTCTTCTCAAACAGGTGCTAACATTACAAAGAAGAACCATCGAAGAATTGATTGAAATTGATTAAATATGGATTGTTAGTATGCGTTGGCATATCGAAATTAATTGTAGAATTTGTAAGCATCTATCTTGCTTTGTTTAGCCGTATATAATTAATAAAACAAAATAATCTTTTATATTAAATCTATGATTTGTTATGGGGTATAAAACTTACAAGAAATAAACTATGGAATCAAGGCAACAAATGAATTGTTGAGAGATGGCATGAAATTTGGTTTTGAAAGCATATATATAGTTCATGAGTCAAGTCTTGTTATGGTACATTTATTTTCATTTACATTGATGTATATTATCTAATATTGCAAATTTCATTACTCTCAAGTATAATGTATATACACTCATTTACATTCTATTTTTATGTTTGTATATGGAACTTGAAGAAGAAGAAAACAATCTACACAATAAACAAAACATTCCTCCAAATAACCTAAGGCATAGAAGTAGCTCTAGTGACAACAGCCCAGCCGAAGAATGATGATCAATATGTTTGGATACCAAAGCAAGACATTGTATTTTTGAAATTTGCACTGTGAAATCGCACATTTTGTTTAATGTAATAGACAAAGTGTCCCAATTGAAAGACAAAGGGATACCGATAACCGTCCCATTTTAGTGAAATGAGTGTCTTATATATATATATATATATATATATATAATACGTATCAGCTTTATTCTATTGCATTCTCCATTGTCATTGTGAAATGTTACACCACTAATTAAATATATGGATGATTAAATATTATACTAAAGAAATGTAAATATGATGATATGATACAATAAATTAATCCAAACATCACATTCAAATACACTAATAAAAATTTAATTGATATGAATATTGTTATAAGATATCTGTCAACTTTTGATGAATAATTAATTTTTAAAAATCACAATAATTGCATTGTCATAGGTTAATGTTTCTAAAAAATAGAAAATGAACACCAATGAGTATTATTTACTATGCACCAAAGGCGTTTAAAAGGATACTACGCACCGGCAGTGTTTCAACAAAATATGGGCACTAGCATAGATACCAATAACAACAGAACTCGCATTTTGCGGACGACTACCACCAGAGGTCGGATATGCGTTGCATGCACCGATATGGTTTTCCTTTCAAAAGCCAATGTGTTTTTATAACTTAACGACCCAATGCTTTTAACACCTAAATGACGTAGTGCATTTTTGCACCTTAATGACGCAAGTGCATGCACCTTCCATCGGCCCGATGCGTCTTTTTGTGGGTAACACGCATCGGGACATTGCTAAATGTCTAGGGTGTCCGAAATTTGTTTTCCAAATTTCCGTGCTTGGTATGTTTAAGGCGTATCGTACATACATGGTAAATATTGGTGCGTTCACACATAATGCACGCACCGATGAGAAAAACATCCGTAAAAACCTTTTGGCCGCCCAATTTTTTTTTAGTTGTGGTAAAGTTCCTTTAGAAGCCCACCAAAACCTCCATTACCAAAACAAATGTTGTAGATTTTTTTTTTGACAATTTTGGACAATTTTATAACACTAAAACCTACTTTATAACCTCTCCTAGAGGGTCTTTTTCCTTGTAGTGGAATTACCTAAGCCAAAAATTTCATAGTAATATTTTAAGGGATTGGAAACTAGCACACCATGCAAGATTCTCTTGTGAAGAGATGAAAATCAAGCATTTTGGGACAATTATCATAACTTTCATGTGGCACATAACATTCTCGTCACACTTGTGGAGTTGTAGAGAAGACATATTAGAGTAGTACATGCCAACACTTTAGATTCAAAAGGGATAATATTTTAGATATATAATGAGAAAAAAAGATCAATGTTTCAATGTTCTCTACATTAGGGCTTTAAAGGTACGTAACATACAAGTGACATAAGTTTTGATTAGAAGATTCAATTTTTTTGGTGATTGGAAGTCGTGATAAAGAGAAGTAATATTATTATGCCTCCAAAGAAAGCCACTATGCCAATTAAACCTCAAAAAATATCATCTAGAACTCATGAAGAAAGTAAAAAAAATTATAATTAGCTCCTCCCAATTAGAGAAAAAATTTAATGAAACGTATAGAAGTATGTTGAAAACTATAGGATTTATCATGTTCTTAAGAACACCTTAATAGAGAAAGGATGGATGAAATGGAAAATAAGATGAATGAAAATGAGGGAGTTATACGAATGCCCATCATGGAAGAAATGAAAGGATTACAAATCATTTTATTGAAGGATTTCTCTAAAAGGAATATGGATATCCAAGGGAATCATGAAAACAGTGAAGATACATGGTGTTGAGGATCAAAACCCATATGAGGATTATTTTATAAAAATTGGAGAGAAACATTGTTTTCAATCCAATATCCACCTAAGATGGATATTATTGATTGAGAAATATTTTGATCTACACTATGTGTAATCTACAAAAGTAAATATTGCATCCATGTTTTTTGAACAAGATCAATATTCATGGCATCAACACAAGGGAAAATAATTCTATTGTATCTTGTCCATTTTTATAGAGGAATTGGTACAACATAATGGGGATATTAATAACAATACATTATTTAGTCAATTCGTAAGTCTTCAACAAAATATCTAGCTATAGACTACATTCAATCTGATATCAAAAAGTTAAGTCTAGTGTAAAGAAAATTTGCAAGATAATTTATTAAACCTATTTATGTGAATTTTAAAGAAAACGTCCAACATGAGGTGGGAATTTGAACATTAATATCCAGAGCATGTTTTCTACTTCCAGAAAGGAAAGTTGAAAGTAAAAATATGGCTAATATAAAATTAATCGTTAATAACTATAAATAAAATCATGTTCCCTCTACTAAATCGACAATGTTGACACCTTATGCAATGGATGAAATAACACCAAAGGTACAACGTTTCAACCATGACAAAAGGTATAGTAAGGGGGCATAACTAATTAGAATAAATTATCTACATAGACTATGAAGATGAAGATGATCAAGAAGTGAAACGGCCTAATATCTAGAGCTATAAGAGACGAATCCAATATCGTTTCATGAATTTGCTAAAATCGCATAACGAATCCCTCAAGATAGAAGGATATATAAAAAGGAAAAGGTAATGATATTATCCAAGTAATAAACATAACTTCAACAATTACAAATTGGAAAATATCCTAAATAACTTTCTATATCTAGCACCAAATTTTCTAATTAAATGATTGTAGATGGAGGTACCATAAATTACCAAAAGAGTATCATCTTCCACACTTTCATCCTTGAGAACCATGTTCCATATATCATCTCATTGGAGGTAAACAAGAAGTGTTAAATATTCTCCAATACAAGTCAAGTGGAGTTTATACTTTGCTTATTTGTTTAGTTGATTTATGCATAGATCCCCATGCAATTCGTCATTAGAAAAAAACACATTTTATCCTTTCTCTTGAAGGAAAACATGCCTAGTCATCCAAGTCACCTATCTTGAAACTAAAAACCAGGACCTTCTAATTAACTTAGGACTTTCTATTTTTCACACTTAGCACAAGGACTAGTTTTAATCATTAGCCTAACCAACTTTAGCTCTTTAGAAATTTTCTACCTTTTTCCATAATTTCCATCATCAAGGGAATATTTAATATATTCATATCATCCATCCGATGATGAAACATTTCAAAGACATTTAGGTATGGCCAATGCCACTCCAACCCATCATACAAGAGATATCCTTGTCCATTCTAAGCAATCACAAACTTTTAAAACATGGTTGCTAAGAAAAATAAACATTGTTCAAGATCTGCTGTGTCATAACTCTTGTTCTTCAACTACACCGATAGCCATGTACAATGTGTCCACTCTTACATAGATAGATATTAGTAATGTACTTTACTATCACTTTCAATGACTTCAAATTATAACATACATACACATATCCACGTGTGTTTATCATGTATGTAAGTGCACTCACTACACTATCTCATCATTTTATTTTTTCTATCTCATTTCATTATTAAAAAACACACGAGTCACACCAATTTGACAACATTCCTCAATGTGCAAATTATAAACATGGCTATTATTTCAAAGGAAGAATGACTCCTATACATAATTTTTCCATCTCAAGAAACACACCCTATCCAAGGCTAATCTAAATAGCGCAACTACTATAAAAAATAACCATCAAGCTCGCATTAAGCTCCAAAGTCATCTATGTCGTGTATTTTGCAACTTCGCTAGTATTTGGAACTAATAACTTTGATACCAATTTGTAACAAACTCCATTTATTAATATTTTAAAATTTGTAGATACAACCAAATTTAAGATAAAGAATGATGATATATAGAATTTTTTACATTATTTCTTTTATATTATCTAAATGCTTTGTTTAAGTCTCAACCCTTTAGTGTACCATAAGGATGAGGTTATACAAATTTCTCTTCCTCTTTTAATTATCTTTAACTTCATTTATAATATCACCATCACCATCACCTTCACCTTCTATACACAAAGTTATGTCACATGGGGGCTTCACTTTGGGAGCAATACCATACCACGTGGGTTCATATTGGGGGATATAAATTGAGGAAAAATGACAATATATTGACAATATAATAGGGCGTAAAGGGCTTTTATATTGATGGGTATAAAAAATGGAGCTCAAAATTAATGAAAATATGTGCAAAGTAGAAAATGTTAATGAAAAAATGGATATTCACAATATCTAGTGAGAATAGTGATTTTTAAACAGAAGTTGTATCGTAGTTCATATTGGTAGGGGGCTAAATAATGTGATTTTTAGAGGTATTTCCAATATGTAGTCAAATTAAAGGTATTAATTAGTATGTCGTGAACACACGTGATATGTCATAGGTTCATTGAGGAAGCCCCCATGCTATGGCCATCGTAAGATTTACCCCCGTTAGTGTCATGTTAGTGTCTATACCATTGACACATGGAAATCCTTTGCCAACATGTCATCATGGTGTACTACCACATCATCTTAACAGTGGTTGACTTGTGATAGGTTGCAACTATGTGTTGCTATTTAGTATTCCACATCTAAAACCATGATACCTTAATGCCTCCATGCCATATTTAGATAAAGCATTTTTCCATCGTATTTTCTTGTTTTTTTAGATCCATCTAGATTTGGATTGGTCTTAGATGATTAGCTAACCTTCCATATATATAGATATATAAATATTTAAGAAATATCAAAATATCTTTAATTATGTCTATCAAATTTCATCCCAACAACTTATTTAATCTCAAAATTTTCTGTTTGGGTTAAAAATTAAAATATATTTTCTGAGGTCATGTTATTCTTTTCTCTGGATGTCCAAAAGTCTCAGGTCCAAAGAACTTTTTTTTGGAAGACATTTTTGGAGGCGACGTGATTTTTCTTGGAGGTATGTACGTGTTTTGTGTTGAAATAAATCTTTTGAGCTTTTTGTTCAAAAATTTTTCTTCACATTTTTAAGATTTAAAGAATTTTTTTGGAAGACATTTCTGGAGGCGGTGATTTTTCTAAGAGATATGTACGTGTTTTGGATTGATTACGTATTTTAGAAAAGATTTTTAAATTAAATCTTTTGTGATATTGTTTGTAATTGAGTTATTGTCTAATTTTTTAAAGGAAATTTTTTGAACCTCATACCCTATTATCATGGGAAATCGAAGAACTTTGTGTGAGAAAATATGATCTAAAAAGAAAGCCCGAGGAATGTAGAGAAGAGACGAGACAATATCGCAAAAGAAAGTTAGAAGCTCTCTCAAATATTGAAGAGGAAAATCAACCCTGCTAAAATAAATTGAAGCAGTATGTAAATGTAAATATTACATGCTCTATTGATATATATTTAAAATTTTCCTAATGTAAAATGCAACGCTAATTTTTATTTGATAAACTAGTTTGAAAATATTTTGTTTGATGTAAAATGTATTTAAGAGATATTCTAAAATATTGAAGAAGAAAAAATCAACCTCAAGCTTAAATTGAAGCAGTATGTAAATGTAAATATTATGATCTATTGATATTTTAAAGTTTTCCTAATGTAGAATGTGAAGCTTAATTTTTATTTGATGAACTAGTTTGAAAAATATTTTGTTTAATGTAAACAGACAGAGATACTCCCTCAAAATATTGAAGAAGAAAATCAACCTCAAGCAAGAATTAACTGCATGTAAATGTAGATATTATGATTTATTGATATATTTAAAAATTTTAATATTTATTGACATATTTATTAATTTAGTTATTTATTGAATATGTACTATTTTTTCGAATATGTATGTATGAAATCACTATCGATAATGAAATGTTAGAAAATGTCGACACTCACACATATGAGATAAAACCTAACTATATTATACGATATCGGGTCGAGAAAATTTTGGAAATGTTTTTCAAACCGAGGTGACAGCTCAAGCTCAAATGTTGAAAGGTCTCTTATCATCAAGGAAATTAAAAGAAGCGACGACACTATTGGGTATTCGAAAATCAACCAAAGATAAAAAAATGAAAGAAGAGGTGATAAAAAATATGAGTAGTGCTATAGAGTCAATTAAGAGATCTAGAGATAAAGATGTTTCAAATATACGTAGAGGAATACAAATGGCAATGGTTTCACCAAGTACTCAAGAGAATCGTTTGAATCTAACATCTATGGGCACGCAGCACTCGGGAACCTCGCGAAAACTCTCCGCACAAACATCGAAAAATTTCGACCGCAAATAGACGTAAATGATGAACTCGCTTGTTGGAGAGCTATTTGTAGGCAACCATACAAAGATAGACTTGGAGAAGATGTTAAAAAAATAATATATGAATATTGGAAGAACAATTCACGTGTTTCACCCATCGCAAGACATGTGATGCTAAGAAGAATAGCACGAAATCAATACGAAGAACATGAAAAACATCTCTTGGAAACCACTCAAATAGAGTTATTCAACAAGTTCAAAGAAGAGAATCGCTGGGCCCAAGTTTCACTCGCGTTTTCGTTCAACAAAAACCATGGTATGTAAAACCTATCACCGTACGCGACACTTGTTGTTGCCGTTATCATGTGGAATTTGAGTTATATTATGACACATTCCCTTGATTTCGTAGAAACATTATGGAAGGATTCACCTCCTCCTTCCACGATCCGTGAATTCATATCTCAAATTCTATGTGAAAGAGAAAGCGATGAACTATTTTACAAAAAGAAATGTGTTGGTGGTAAAAATGCGATGATTGTGGAAATTTGACTAAATTTCAAAACAGTATCGTATTGATATAAATGATCAATCATTGTCCAACATGAAAGTGAAATGGAAGAGATACGAATATACCAGTACATCGATTCAAAGTGCAGATAGTGTTAAAAGAATCGAATTACGAGAAGACGAAATTTTTCTAATAGACTTTTTGAGAAAGTTTGAAGCAGAATTTATGCAAATACACCATGCATTCTACAGAGCTCGATGGCAAGACTTGCAATTCAAAATCTCGTGAAGTTTTTCCACCAGGAACCATTTTGTCGTTGATTGATTTTGCGTAAAACTACACATTTGCTCCACAAAAAGAAATCTTTGTGAGGAATACTATCACTCCGACCAAGTCTCCATGCTCGTTCATATTCTATATAGACATGCTTCGAACAAAATGTCGATCATATAGAAAGCACGAGAAAATCGACATATCATTAAAGAATATCATTTTTATATCGTTGACGATCGTACGCATGATACATGTTTTGTACAACATTGTTTTGAAAAATTTATGATTCATTGAAAAAATCGTGGAATAACATTCAATGAACATTGGATATGGTCGTATGGATGCGTTGCACAATTCAAATTCAGATGATCATTTTTTTGTGTTGTGTCGTCTTCATAAGAAAAACCTCCATTAAACATTGTTGGAATTTCCTTTTGAGATCGGCCATGGAAAAGGAGAACATGACGGTGCAGAGCATGCATAAAACGAGTACTAAGATATCAATGAACCACTTTGCACGCCGACTTGCAAACGCTCAAGAAGTTGTTCAATGGTGCAAAAATGCTCTAAGCCACAGATTAACCCATCACGAGAAGTGCAAAGGTACATTCAATTTAATTTATATTGGTAATCTAATTTTAAACATTGTACATTTATCATGCAATGATTATTTTTAATTGTATTTTGATATCATATTATGTTCTTTTTCTAATTTTCCACATAAAGGTTTTTCTGCATATTGGAATCGAGACGTAAATAGATCAATTGGAAATGAAGTTGGAAAAAAAAAAAACAATAAAAGGGACTCGAAAATTGCATTCAATTCAACAAAATTGTCCACAAATGTGTTTGCACTGATAAAAGAAAATATTCTTGTTTTTGTGATGTTTGCATAGACAACACAAAATCCAATGACATCCGTGAAAACAAAATGTATGTGAACGATTGGAAACATACAGAGCTAAATACAAAGGGAAAAAAATGTCTCGTTGCAATGATTGAAAGAAATGTGAATCGATGAAACTACAATATCATCCGATGGTGATCGAGTTTCTCGATCTTGTTAGAGAAGGTAACATTTGAATTACTTTTTAATGATTTAAAGATTTACAAATTTAAATTTAAATATGCATAATTAAATGTTAAATTTATTTTATTGTAAGTAGACAAGTTACCGTAATTGCACCTATTGACAACGATGAAAAATGTGAAGTATTATTTGATGCGTTGCACCGAACAAAAAATGATATTATTACAAGACTATAATGATCACGGATTTCAGTATGACAAAGGGTCTACGTACCGAAAGGTTATTTTTCAAACAAACTCACAAAGCGGAGACTTTGTTTATCAAGATTATGAACCCTATCTCCATGTTGTCAATATAGTCACTTGGTAGCAAGACGCATAAAAGTTGATAGAAGTTCAATCAAAGAAAAATCAAAAATTAAGAAATGGAAAATGTCAAAATCCGATCATGAACGATTATTGAGGATGGAATTTCATTAGAATTCTTTGAGTGAAGTGTCAGACAACAATTTATTATCTTTTAAACCTTTCAGACTTACAACTAAAAATTGAACTCGCTTATGTTATTTGTGGTTTGCAAATGTTACAAATTGTTTGGGTACAAGCACGTGCCTCAGTTTCCACCGAAAATAGTTTTTCTATACATGTGCATTGGCTTAAAATGTTAAATATGTATTGGATATATATATTCTAGAATGCAATTAATTGTTCTTGCATATTAATTGTTTTTGTATATGTTCTCCGACCATATGGTACAAATTATTTCACTTCATTTTGTAAAGTCGATTCGGTCCCCATATGGCCTAGTCTCCAAGGGACGAGATAACAAGTGGTCGTCTCACTTGCCCGAATCTCTGCTTTTAAGTACAATTTTATCGTTTATGTCGAGCATCTTACATGATGTCCTAGCCAAAGATAGATTCTCTTTGTTTCAAGTTTCTAGTAAAAAGTTGTCACCGAATGCCCCGCTCTAACTCTTGTAGTAAACACCATACCTCATCTCTCTCTTGCTCTCCAATATTATTAGGTTTAATTATTATAACACAAAATCGTTCTACATTATCAATACTTGCGCCTTTAAAGTAAAATCAATGAACACTATTAATCCAATGTCTACAAGTAATGTACCATCATACATGCAATTATATCAAATTAGAAATCAACATATACAATGAAATCAATGGGGATTGTCTTGTTGCAAGTAACATAATTTCAATTTACCATATGTGCAAATGTAGGTTGAAACCATCCAAAACTTTAAGTTGTAAATTGAAACCATCCAAAACTTTAAGTCTTAAAAACCTTTGATTATATATTGTGCATCATTAAAACATTTAACATTTAAAGTTCATTAAATATCATACAAAATGTAGATTGAAACCATCCAAAACCGGAGTTTTAAAACTTCACATGCCATGCCAATTATAATTCAACAATCCAACAAAAACATTTAACAAATTAACATCACACGCCACACTAAGACGACCACACTAACAGGATTATGCACTTGCTTGGAAGGAGTCAATATATGTCGTATTGGAGCAGATGTATTAGATTATAATTCGAAAAAAGAAAAGAGCTTGAACCAATCTGCCAGTAATCTTAAAGATGGAATTGTTCTATGGAGCTTCACAGAAGAGATATGTGAAAAGCACTCGTTAAGCCATGCCAATTATAATTCAACAATGCAACAAAAACATTTAACAAATTAAATATCACACGCCAAAGTCAAGTCGTTTTTGCAAGTTGTCGAATGACCTACTAGAATATTATAAATACTAACTTTGTAAGATCATTTGGCATTCGGAAAATTCGAAAGTCTTAGACTCACAATCAATTTAGTATCATTCACCATAGGGAGTGTAAAATATTCAATGTAGGTTGGTGACGATGCTCACTCCTAGCTTGAAGAGCGCTAATGACCACCCTCTTTTTTAATGAATTCCAATGCACTAGACCAACGTTGGTTCAACCTACTTGGTTTTTCACGCAAGAAATTCCAAGGATGGACTTTCTAGACAAACTCGCTGCTGAAAAGCTTGACATGGAGATACGACAAGGTGAACAAAGACTTCAAGAACTCTTTATGGAAAGGGCCTACTGAAGGAAATACACCACGCGTGGTAAAGTCAAGAACATGGAAGATAAGATCAAGAGGGACTTTCTTGATCCGAAACCTATTGGTTTGAAGAAAGAAATGCATGTGTGTGTGTGTGTTGGCACACACTTGGAAAAGAAGACTACCACACTAAGAGGATTGGTGCACTTCGTTTAGGAGTCAATATATTATATGTCGTATTGGCAATTAGACAAACACCAAAAAAGAGCTTGAACCAATTCAAGCAAGCCCAGATCAAATTGTTATATGGAGCTTCATGAGAAGAGATATGTGAAAAGCACGTTAAGCCAAGGGCTAGTTCGAAAAAACATATTGGAAGAGGAAATGTTGAAATGATTGCGAAAGTAAGGCACAAGACAAGGAGGAATGACGACATGAAAGTTCCTTGGACTTGAGATTCATGTCTACAACCGTACATGGGAAAGTTCTCTCTGGATGGGCATCACCTGGCCACCCATAGCTCCTGCTTTAAAGGCGGCGCTTCCATCCTTAGAAAGAGTGGCCAGCATCGCAGAAAGAGCTGAGTCCCCCTACAAGCCAACTCAAGGATAAAAGTAGCACGACCGGGTGTCATGAAAAGCACACATGTGAGAGTAGGGGTCATGGTTTGGAAAGATAGACTTATAAGAGTCATCGACATGGATGATCATTCTATGATGGACCATACCAATGATGGACCGAGACATTCTCTTAATTCTTGTGATCAATCTTAAACTATTTTATGAAAGATAGATAAACCCATTTAAATATTTTGCTCACTCTTCTTGTAGTCACACTATACCTCAAGTCTCTCTCTTGCTCTCCAATATTATTAGGTTTAGTTATTATAACACACAAAAATCATTCTACATTGTCAATATACACTTGCGCTTACACCTAATCAATGAACACTATTATTAATCCAATATCAATGACTTTACAAGTAATGTACCATCATACATGCAATTATATCAAATCAGAAATCAACATATACTACATAATGAAATCAATGCGGATTTGTTTTGTTACAAGTAACATTTCAATTTACCACATGTGCAAATGTAGGTTCACATTCTATCATTCATGTTACACCTAAATCAATGAACACTATTAATCCAATGACTTTACAAGTAATGTACCATCATACATGCAATTATATCAAATCGTAATCAACATATACCATAATGAAATCAATGCGGATTGTTTGTTATGTATAACATTTCCCCAATTTACCACATGTGCAAATGTAGGTTCACATTCTATCATTCATGTAGTTTTAAAAACTTCGTATACCATTAGAATTATAATCCAACTATCCAAACAAAACATTTAACAATAAATATCACATGCCATGCCAATTATAATTCAACTATCCAACAAAAATATTTAACATTAAATATCAAATGTCAAATGTAATTCAATGACAACATTGCTTCACATTCACATGCCAAAAGTACTAAAACCATCCAAAGAATAATCAAAATCAATGAACAAGGATAATCCAATGACTTTACAAGTAATGTACCATCATGTATGCAATTATATCAAATCGTAAATCAACATATATAATGTAATGAAATCAATGATTGTCTTGTTACAAGTAACATTTCAATTTACCACATGTGCAAATGTAGGTTCACATTCATCATTCATGTAGTTTTAAACTTCAAATGCCATGCCAATTATAATTCAACTATCTATCAAAAACATTTAACATTAAATATCACATGCCAATTATAATTCAACTATCTAACAAAAACATTTAACATTAAATATCACATGCCATGCCAATTATAATCCATCTATCCAACAAAAACATTTAACATATGTCCAAAAATATGTCCAAAAACATACACACAAAATATGTCCAAAATTGTAAATCTCACTCAAGCATCAAACCGTATCAAGTTTAACAAATTTTAAACCATCTAAAATTTTGAAATAAAATCAAATCTACCGTATATTCTGTCCATCAAATGGAAGATCTAGCCTCCTGGGTCTCTGCTATTCGCTATCTGTAAAGGGAAAAAACCTACATACACAATGTACATGTACTTGAACATTAAAATTTGAAGTTTTAAAAATGAACGAGAATATATATATCTAGAACTTCATGTAAAACAAAATATAACAAAAAATCGTGCACACTTTAAGGTTGCCTCTCCATTTGATGAACATGATCTCGCCATAGAAACATCTCTAGTGGTAACCTCGTACAATATACATGTACACGTTAAATATAAATATATATATATATATATACGAAATAATTTATATAAATTAAAACTTAAATGAAAATGCACGTGTGTACATATATATAAACTTATTTGAACAATAATATTAAAAAAAAACTAAAGACAACTTCTTCAAATGTTGTGGATGTTCCTATCTCCGTCGCTAAAGTCTCGGATTAAAAAAATCTTCATACAAACCTAAATTCAAAAAATTTTAAATAACTCAAAATATAGATCTTCTCTATATATCTCAATTTTTTATGGAACTTTTTGAGGTAACATAAATTTTGAACTCGTGAAAAAATTGTCCATACTTGGTCATCTCCCAATGAAGTAGAAGGTATATCTCCTAAAGAAGAAGAAGGTACCGGGATCCCAAAAACATCGTACGGAATCGGTACCGTTAAAAACATTTATCGAATTATATATATACATACATGTACATGTGTGGCAACAATTATTTATTTAGAGTCACTTAAAAACATTAACATACATGCCAACATATCATGATGGGTGCATCTATCCATCGTTTGAGCCGTAGGTCCCCGAACGTAATATTAATATTTTCACCGCATCATGCCCGAGAACTCGCAAATGGTGTTTTAACATATAATCATACCTTTTTGTTAGATTAATGTACACATACAAATAAATGTATACATGTGTACATACACATGTATTTATTACAAATTGTACACATGTATATGTAAATATAATTTCAAATCCTAAGGTCACTAACACATACTGCTCCTGCCCTCTTCCTCACGAAAATTAGGTCTTGCACTATTGCGACAATTTATTGCGTATGTTCGGAGATCTTCAACATTCATGTTGTAAATCTCCTCATCCGTATGATAAACAAAATTGGCACGTGCATATTCACGTGCTCTTTGTCGATTTTCACTTGCTCTTTGTCGATTTAAGCCAAGATCGACTCCACCTCAATCCGCTATGAACATTTTCGATCATAACATCTCTTGCTTCTTACGACTTATTTGAGAAGTCGCATCCATCTCCGATCGCAAGGTTTCGACCGAGATGGTCGACTCACCAATGGCGGCTCGGTGGCGAGGCAACTCCACATCTCGCTTGCGCCCTTACGTTGACATAATCGACCTCTCCCCGGGCCAAAAAAATTCCGAAGGAAGATCATTGTAGTTCGGTTTCATATCCAAAAAAGTCTCCGCATAAAACATTTGTGCAAAAATAAAGAGGAACCTCATCGTTCCATGGAAGCCTTCCAAAGGCCGCAAGATGTCGACTATACAAATATTTTGCTATGTCCGGGTGCTTGAAATACCGCACCTTCAACATCTTTTTTTTTGGCCCTTCCTTATAATTAAACATTGACTTAGCTCCGTGCTCTTGAAACTTGTTTTTTTTTGTCCTTGCCATTTACTCCGGACTCATCGCTCTTCTCTTTCTCATCACTTCTACAAACGAATCCGTTGGTTGGGTCTCAAATCTTTGTACACTTTTACCATTTCACTCAATGAATGTGTAGAATTATCTCCGTAGTTTTGTCTGCCCCCACAGGTAGAGCCAACCGGAGATCTCTCTACAATTTTGTATAAGGCTTTGACACCTTTGTAAGGTGCATTCCGCCATGTTCGCTTCCATGGTATCACATCCTCAAACTGACAGTTGAAGAAGCGACAAACTTTTCTTCAGGCCCAGCGCGTCGTCTCGTCTTTTCGAATTAACGTTCGAACATTTTCACTTCCCATCAATATATATACCATATATTAGAAAAAAACACGTGTAAAAAAAGTTGTAAAAATTTAATGAAAAAATATTGAAATTGATGGCAACCTTGATGTTGTTGGTTAACATCATCTCCAACATGACCCCGCCGAGAACCAAATTTCAATGATGTTGTCGAGAACTGTAATTCCACAAGACCCCGTTGAGAACCAAGAAATTGCTGATTGCCTGCCTTCGGGGGAATAAATATCACCCCCTTCCGCACTCGCTACCCTACCGTTGAACTTTGGCCACGCCCATTGATGGAGTAGAAAGCCTTCTCCTCTTGCCTCCTAAAAAATTAAAATATGAAAACTTATTAACAACTAATTTCACTCACAAAGTTAATAAAAATCCCTCAATTCCATATGTACACACATGTATGGAGATTTAAGATTATATTTAAATACCGTGAACATCCTCCAATCCCCGACCTTCCATATGGGATTCAATTGGACTGCCTTTCATCCTCCATGATATATATCTATTGGTCAACATTCACAAAATAGATTTCAAAATCAATACCCGAAGTAAAATCCAGCTTTGGGGTCATAAATCCAATATGTTCTATATATTTCTTAATATTTCCTCGCCCTCCTATTTTTCTTTCCAACCAAGGTTTATAAAATAACATGAGAAGCAACATGAGACTAGAACAATCATTTTCATTATCTATATGGAAGGCAAGAATGATTATATCCTTGAGCTTAAGGGCATGTAGTTTGTCAATTTTTATCATCATATATTTTTTTGGTAAGTGTAAATGTTTTTTTTATCTATAGTACAAGTCATGAGTTCCCCACTTTTACCTTATGTAAAGCATGATTCTAGGATTACTAAAATTTCCACTTGGTTTTTTAAGAATATATCAAATAAAGTTTTTGAGAAGCAAATATGGCTTTTTCCTTAATTTGGCACTTTGAATTTCCTTACCCATATTTCTTGTTAATGATTATAACCTTAAAATGTAATATTGGTTTGTCATCATCTAAATGATTACACATGAAAATTTACCATGTCCATCATCATCACTTCACACCATCTCATACATGACCCCCTTCTACATATTATATGCATGAATTTTCTGAAATGCCATCTTTCTACCTATCCCATGAATGGATTGTGACAACAGTGAATAAAATACAATTTATAAGTGTAAGATGTTTTCTAGCTCTGTCCCTCCTCCATCCGCCCTATAGCTAGTGATTTCCTCAATTTTCCACTTCCAACTTTCTATTCCTCGAAATTCATTAGCAATGATTTATCGATAAATACAACCACTATACACTATCATATTATACACTACTACATTAATGGAACTTACGTTGTTTGTTATTGTAAAGTCCAATAACAAACAATGTTAATTTGAGTTTAGTAGTGTATATACAATTTCTTTGACTTCCAAGTGTGTTGTGACTAAATAGTAGAATTAACTACCAAAATGAATTTCCAAAATAAAATGTTGGAAGAGAAAATAGGCAATCATTAGATATGGAGTGCGTGGAGGAGGACAAACTTATACCGATCATTTCCTTATAAAATTTCCTTTATTCACCTAATGTCACAATCAATCGTGGTCTAGATAGAAGGGATGACCTACCATAAATTCAATCATATAATGTGTAGAAGGGTCATATGTAGATGGTGTGGAACGACGATTACAAACATGATAATTTTTCATCTACTAGGCTATTTTGAGATGATGATTACAAACTAGTGCTAGCCCATTAAAAGGTTATAATCATTGGTGCCTAATGTGGGGTGGACAATTTAAACTGAGTTCGTATCAAAGTACAATTTAGCTCATTTGGTCAAGGTTAGTTAGAAGAATTAGCTATTGGTTTCTACCTTCAATTTCCTCCGAAAATGAATGTGTACGTGCTTTTGAGAGACATTAGAGACATTAGAGGAACAAATTTTCAAGGAAATGTAAAAGCAGAAAGTAAAGGGTTTTAAAGGCAAGCATGTACAAGGCATAGTTGAGCCAAATGTTCTTCAAGAAGGGCCTAATTATTTGGGTCTTGAGTGGAAAACATGGAAAATGCTCCAAAGCCAAGGAGGCTTGTGAGGTTTTGTGTTCATGATGAATGGAACATGTACATAGTTTACCTTAAAGTTGTTGTGTTTTACGAATATTAGAAAATGAAGAAAACTTCTATTTAGATCCATTCCTGCATTGGACTTGTGGGCATTTACTAGATATGTCACCTTTCATAAAAGATGAGATCCGCAGGCTACCTGGCCTTTACAAACTCGCCTATAGAACTTGTAGAAGTAAACACTAGAGGCATTAACAATATCAAAGAACTAGACATGGGAATGTGTCTCTTTCCCCTACGCGTTCTTGAGGGTTAATCTTCATAGACAGGTCATCAAGCAAGTCAATGTGATCATCCCTCCTTCCCTCCCTTCTAAAATAATTATGTTTTTTATGGGTCAAAGCCAAAATATGGAGACAATTATCACCAAATCTAACGCATGACATAGATGATGGAGAATACTAGCGCTTCTCATAAATATATTACCGTGGAAAGCGCTAGAGATTCTCCATCATGTGCATAATCGTACGTCGATGCTTATAGAGTGAAAAAACTAAAAGAATCAACTTGTAGGGTCATTTAATGGGGGGTGGAGAATTCCCCAATCTTTGCAAATTCAAAGTATGGTGCATGTTGCATGAAGCAAGATGTTGAAAGTAGAGTTATGTTAGACACATAAATGCAACAAATATGGAAATTTGTACATGAGCTCTATTATTTGACTTAAGAGTCATTGTTTGAATTTCCTTAGGCATGTTTTGTCAACTTGTGTTTGGTTGATGGTTTTGTACACCAATATGGGAGAGTATTACCCGGACATATTCACATGATGTGAATTTTTTTTTCTTTCAAGGAGAAAAATGTACGTGTTTTTAGTTTGATGGTTTTGTTGTACAAGACGTCACAAGATTTTGCGTAGGTCCGCCCTTAGCGAGAGCCTCATGATTACAACCTATCCGTGAGAATCAAATGGGAGTGCATCCTTATTTTGAAAACAAGTAGATTTAAGCTACCTAGGACTCAAACCATCATTTTTAAATTTGAAATATAATGGTGTTGTTTGAATACTCCGAATCCACAACCCTAACACATGAAATCACTAATCTAATTACACATGAAATAAATAGTTATTTTCTTCAAAAATTAAAAAAATATAACTAAAAACTAAATTCAACATAGCGGAAAGAAAAAGAATCGCCAGCTGAAATGGTTTGCCGACAAATGGTTAGATTTCTTATCCAATTAAGGCCTAGCATGTATTTTGATGTTTCATTAATTTCTTTGCAAATTCAAAGTATCCAAAGTATGTTGCATGAACAAGATGTTGAAAGTACATGAGCTCTATTATTTGTCTTCGTAGCCGCTTGTTTCAAGAGGCATGTTTTGTCAACTTGTTTGGTTGATGGTTTTGTACACCAATATGTAAGAGTACATGGACATATTCACATGATGTGAATTTTTTTTCTTTGAAGGAGAAAATGATGTGTTTTCAAATATTTGTTTTGTTTGTGACAAGACGTCACAAGATTTTGCGAAGGTCCACTCTTGAGTTGGTGAGCCTCATGATTACAACCTATCCGTGAGAATCAAATGGGAGTGCATCCTTATTTTGAAGGAGAAATTTCAATAGGCTTTAGGAAATTTAATTCTCAAGTCATTTAATTTCACTAGAAATAATTCGCAGGTACATGATATGAATAGTATTTAGAAGAACAATAGTCCTCATGGAATATGAAGAAAGTAGCCACTTCATTTTGTATATATGCATGCTTTGAGTTACTCCTGAAAAAAATTTCAAAAACATGTGTATTTATTACTCTACCCATCCCGATTTTCATAGGATCCATAGCACATATTTCTATATGCACCCTAGTTATAAAGGGCCTAATTATTTCATCACTTTCAAAGGAATTACACGCTGTTTCTCCTAACTAGCATATAGTTGTGTAATAATATTTTATTTATAAATAGGAATATATGAAAATGTATAGCTCATATAGAAACAAATTCTCGATATTTTAGTTGGTTTAGAATTTCGTTTATCAAACCGTATAGCTCATAGAGAAACAAATTCTCGAAATAGAATTAATATTAAGATATGGAATAAGTAGATACTTTATAGCCATAGATATGTTGTATTGTACGGTTACACATTCGTACTAACTATAGACAAATAATCTCGTAACTAAACTAAGGTAGACAGACATATCTCTAAAATGTATATTTATGCTAAAAGTAGAAATTCAAAGCATCTTTGCATAGAGAACATTCTAATATTTGATACCGAATTACATCCCAGCAACAAGAAGTTATACATGAATGAAAATAAAAAGTACAAGTATCGTAAATAGTTACTAGTCCATAATAGAGATGTCCGACTTCGATAAATAAAGGTATCGCATAGTTAAGAAATATTCATATACCGGGTTGTGATATTTGATGTAACAAATTATGATTCATAAAATATATGTGAAATAGTATGTGCATAAATTTCAAGATGCATTCAGATATGTTATCATGGGACAAAACACCGACTATAAATAAGTCATGGTATAGAAAATATAAAATATCTTCATTTAAACCCAAATAGAGCCTTATATTTAGAAGCTAGAACATATTTGTAAACCGTCTACCCCTAAGAGTTATGTGATTGCTATAATCTGCTTATAATAAATAAAATTACAATGAAACACTCGTCTCCTTTTCACAAATTTGTAATAGTTCTTAGAAATTCTACGCAACTACATGTAAGAAAACCAAGAGGTGTCCAACCAACTCGAAAAGAAATAGCCCCGTATTTTGAGGGACGAAATAAAGATATAAAACGTGTACCAATCCCAATGGGAATAATATTGAAATTTTACTCGAAATCACGAATCGCATTCACATGTATGGTTTGAAATAAACATGATTAAATATAAAAATTTATGTAGCAAATTGGTGCGTAGCGTATATGAAGGACATCGGGAAATCGCTGAAAACGTTACAACAAAGATTTCCAGAGCTTCAAGAAGTACACATATGGCGGAGATATATACACATATATTGCGTACAAGGGGAAAACTTATTCGTTTGATATTGTCAAAAATTAATAATATTCTAGCAAACGATAAAAGTAACCAAGAGAGAAAAGGGCTTGGGACTTCAACCACATGGATGTGTTGAAATCTGGTGAACTGCTAAGACGGCACAAACCCAAACGAAAAGGGAAAATAGGAATAACATACTTAAAAACAAACTAAGTCGCTATGTATGCTAATAGTCTTAAGAGAAGCCAAATTACATAAATAAATTCACCTATAATAATTAAAGCTCCAAAAATGAAATAGTTAAGTCCAGGATTTATTCCACCATTCACCGGGGGTTCGTAAAATGCGGTGATAAAATGAAACATAGACAAATTCCCCGAAATTCAACAACACCCTATTTAAAATAAAATTGGAATAGGTATATACATAAAATTTACCACATCAGAATTTACTAGGCATTTTGTCTCATGAGGAAATATCTCATGAATAAAGAAACAAGACTTCCAACTCATGAGTATTGGAGCCTTGAAAATAGTGAACCCAACGAGAACATTGTGGGCAACCTTGTAATTAAAATAGAAATAGTAAAAAGTGGATAGACAACTTAATGTTTAAGTCAAGTCAAGGATACTATGGCGTGGGTACGTAATCACCCTACATTTTGAAGGATACTCGCTGCATCCTCGATCACAACCTCTCGCCCTAACCTCGCCACAGTGGCGAACTTCACCACCGGGGAACTCCGCCTCTACTCAAACTACAAAGAATCAACCATGAATATAGTGGCAGAATGCCTACGCAATCAAGACAAAAATTTAAAAAGTCAAAGAACAACAGAAAACAAAGAATCGACCTTCGCGTTTATTTATTTATAAAATCAGTTCGTCGAACTGTGTTCCAACCGAGTTCTACTGACCACTACTGTCGGTTTTCCAAACCTCCAAGCAAAATCTCTCGTTTGTCAGCCGCCACCAGTGGCCGTCAATATAACGGACTAAAAGTTCACGAATGATAAAACAGCTCTGCTTAACTATTATAAAGTTCTGCCTAACTTGATAAAATGTTCTAACTATTGCCAAAATTTTTTTTTTTTGCCCCCGATTCTCACAAAAGTGTAACCCAGCTTCACGTTTCCGCCCATCCCTATTTTTCAGATTTTATAAACACTGAATAAACCTAAAGGTCGGGTGGACCTAAGAAAAAATTATGTATGAACATATTATTTTTTTAATAAATGAATGTGGAATTTTATTATTGTATAAAGACAAGAGTAAATTGAGACCAAGAATTCTAATCCATGGGGATGGACTAGAATCCTAAGACTTTCCCAAAATTCTCCAGAATCCTTGGAGAAAAATAAAATAAATAAAAATTATTAGATGGGAGAAAAAAATATAATAAAACCCTCAGTAAAGTGGAAAGTTACTGAGAAGGGGGTAAAATAAAACTAGGTCGAGGAAAAGCTAGTTTTAAAATTAACGTTTGTGGAAAAAAAGAAAAGAAAAGCCTAGGCTAAGGGAAAAAACATCCCAAAAAAGCGGGACGTCGTTATGGAAACAAGATAAGGGAAATCAAGCTTAAATAAGATATTCCTAGTGTGACAAAGGGGTTGTATACACTACGGAAAAAATGGTCTTTGCTCGAGCGAGAGCTGTGGAATAAGCTCAATGTTGGGAGGAAAACAATCTTTATACAATGGTATGTACATTCTGTGAAAATTTTCCTGTATATTAGAAATTTAGATTTAACCTACGGTTATTAGTTTATAATAAATCTGAAATTGAAATCAGAAGATAAATGAAAAATAGAACTACAAAAAATTTAGTTTTGTTATATGATTTTTCGAATGAGATTTTATGTAAATTAAACCCATAAATTTTATGTGTATTGTATAATCTCTGTTTCAAAAAATGATTTTCCATATGTATTTGACAGAGTCTCAATTATAAACTAATATAGTTAAGTCTCTTGTGATGTTACATAGGCTTGGTAGAGTTAGGGGACAAAAAAAACAGAATATCTAAACACTTTCCCATGGTCTAAATCTGTTGTTCAAATCCAATTTAAATATGGAATTAAACTGAAAAGTTACATTACATGTATAATAAATATTGTTCATAATTCAGTGAGATACATATCGAAAATAACTCTATGTTTGTATCATACATTAAGATACATATCTGAATTAATTCTATGTTGATATAAACCTCAGATATGAATGTAAACATGTTAGGTCCCTATATCACTAGTATAGTCCCTTATTATTGTTAGTGTAAACCCCTTATTGTTATTATTGTACCCTTGTAACCTCCATTTTTTTATTATTGTGCCCTTAAATTATTATTGTTAGGTCGGTTAGGATTACATTGTGGCCCACTAGGGTTACATTATGGCCCCATGGACTCCTATATATAGAAAGGAGGTTTTGTGAATTGTATCATCCAAGAATTGTTCATTTATGTAATGTATTGGAGGTTTCCCCCTCGAATTGGATTATTTCTAAGGCATTTATATCTCTTTTCTTCTATTTTTGTCGCTGGTTACTCAACATTTGGTATCAGAGGTTTGGATTCTAGGGTTTCGCTGCTCCAAACAGGTCATCGTGGCATTTTCGCTATAACGTTTTTTCTACGAAGGTTAAGAAGCTGAAATTTTTAGGGTGTGAAGGCGAACTCCTGAGGAAGAGTGTCTAAAAATTTCAGAGCTTGGTTCATAATATTTTCGGAGATATGATCTGTGGAAGTTAGGTATTTTTTCAGGATCCTAAACAGGTCATCGTGGCATTTGCGCTATAACGTTTTTTATACTGAGGTTTAGAATCTGAAATTTTTATGGTGCGAAGCTGAAATCCTAAGGAAACTTGTCAAAAAGTTTCAGAGCTTGGTTTGCAATATTTTTGGAGATATGATCTGTGGAAGGTAGTGCTTTTTCAGACTCCTGAATTTCATCTCAAGAAGGTGATCGTGGGAAAATTTCAATAACTCTCTCTCTGAGCATCGGATTGGAGTGCCGTAAAAATTGGTCGCAAGTACACGGACTGTAGTTTCTTAGCTATCAATTTCAGAGGTGAAGGACAAAACAGTGACACGTGGCAAGTCATACAAGTTCGCTATACTGAACCAGTCCATAATTAGGTCATTGTGGGAGATTGGACATAACTTTGTCTTGGAGAATCCAAATCAAGTCAGACCTGTGGCATTCAAAAGAGAATTCAGAGGGCTACTTCAGTGCTAAATTTCAGATATAGAAGAGCCACAATCACAGATATAATAGAATTTCAATATCGAGCACCTCAAAAGCAAGTAAAAGGTGTGTATTTTTTTCCGAATTGCATAAGTCTTGTTTGAAGAATCAAGTTGAATTGATTGCAAGGGAATATTGTACAATATATATCAGTATTGGATTATAAAATGGCCCCTAAAAAGAATTCAACACCCATTAAGCCTTTGGAAAACTATATTATGACTCATGAAGACGAAGAATTGCAACATGATCTATCAAAATTACAAGAGCAAGTGCAACAAATTTCACTCTCGCAAAGAGCAACAAAAAATGAAATGGAAGTTTTGAAGAAAGGCGTGGAAGATAAGATGGATGGCGTGCAAGCTAAGATGGATGGTGTGGAAGCTAAGATGGATGGCATGGAGGCTGGCATGGAATCTAAGATGGATGACATGGAAGCTAAGATCGATGAGAAAATGGAAAACATGAAGAATTTTCTAAAAGCAAACATGGAAGGTTTGACAAAGTTGATACAAGAAAGGTTTCCTAATGGTGAAAAGATAGTAGAAGAACCTCATGATGAGAACAAAATAAATGTTAACTGTGATTTCATAAACTCTAATGTTGGCGGGAAGAACCACCATATTCCAAAGATGGATATGAGGAAGTTTGATGGAAAGGATTCTGTAACATGGATACTACAGATGGAGCAATATTTTGATCTCCAAAACGTGCAAAACACACAAAAGGTACAAATTGCAACTTTACATTTAGAACAAAATACATTTGTATGGTATCGATGGCTTTTCTCCCGTAAAAAAATTGTCACTTGGTCAATTTTTACGGAGGAAATGATAGCACATTATGAGGATACGAAGAACAAAACCTTCTTTAGCCAATTGATAAATCTCAAACAAAAGGGTTTAGTGGGGCAGCACATTGAGGACTTCCAAAAATTGAATATAAGGGTAACTGATATTCCAGAGGAACCTAATTCATTGGAGAAGGCATTCAGATTGGAAAGAAAAGTTGAATGTAAAATTATGGCGACAAGGAAGCCTACCACTCAATTCTATAAAGAAGGAAGTGTTGCTACGCCTCGATTTCCACAACCTACAAGGTTGACACCACAACAATTGGAAGAAAAAAGAGCAAAAGGGCTTTGCTACAGTTGTGATAGAAAATACACTAAAGGTCATAAGTGTGTTGAAAATAAATTATTTTACATAGATTGTGAAGAAGAAGAAGAAGAAAATGAACAAGAAGAGGATATACACCATGAACCAGCCATAGAAGAGGAAGAAATGAATCCGACCATATCATGTAATGCACTGGTGGGAATTACCACTCCTCAAACTCTCAAGATAGCAGGACAGATCAAGAAGAAAAAGGTAATAGTGTTGATTGATTCAGGTAGCACCCATAATTTTATTCATTGTAAGGTAGCCAAGGAATTAAATTGTTTCCTATACCCAGCACCAGAATGTCAAGTGATGGTTGCAAATGGAGTAACTATAAATTGCTCTGGAAAATGCCATAATATCAAGCTAACCATGGGGGAATATGTATTGACTAGTCCAATGCTTTCCATTCCTATGGGAGGTGCCGATGTTGTACTAGGAGTACAATGGTTACAATCTTTGGGGACGGTAGCTTTTAATTTTCAAGAACTTTTTTTGAAATTTTTTTCAGAAGGAAAAGAAGTCGAATTACGGGGTATTGAAGGGAAGCCGGGAAGGATAATAAGCTCTAATGTCATGACAAAGCTTCTAAAGAAAGAACAACGAGGCGTAATTGCACAATTATGCTCACTAGAAGTTCCAACATCAAAATCATCTATTCTTGCAGATCTCCAACAAGTATTGGACAATCATTTCAAGGTGTTTGAAACTCCCAAAGGACTCCCACCTATTCGTGATCATGATCATGCTATTCATTTGATTCCAGGAAGTGTTCCTCCAAACATCAGACCTTATAGATATCCTTACTTCCAAAAGAGTGAAATTGAACGTATGATTGCAGAAATGTTAGAGGCGGGTATAATTCAACCTAGTCAAAGTTCTTTCTCTGCTCCTGTAGTATTGGTACACAAGAAGGATGGATCATGGCGAATGTGTTCGAATTATAGGGAGCTCAATAAGCTCACCATTAAAGATAAATTTCCCATTCCTGTGATTGATGAATTATTGGATGAATTACATGGAGCAATTTATTTTACCAAGTTGGATCTTCGTTCAGGATATCATCAAATTAGAATGAAGACCGAAGATATTCCAAAAATAACATTTCGAACTCATGAGGGTCATTATGAATTTTTTGTCATGCCTTTTGGCCTTACCAATGCACCTTCTACATTTCAAGGGTTGATGAATTCCATTTTCAAACCCTTCCTTAGAAAATTTGTGCTAGTATTTTTCGATGATATACTAATCTATAGCAGGTCTTGGAAGGATCATGTTGAACATGTTGACAGGGTGCTCAAACTATTGCAGGAGAAACAATTATATGCAAAAACATCCAAATGTTTCTTTGGAGTACAAGAGGTGGAATATCTGGGTCATATTATATCTCACGAGGGTGTTAAAGTATACCCTAACAAAATTAAAGCCATTAAGGAATGGAAAGTCCCCACAACCATAAAGCAGTTGCGAGGATTTCTCGGGTTAACAGGGTATTATCGAAAGTTTGTTAATAATTATGGGAGAATAGCAGCACCTCTAACAACATTATTGAAGAAAGATGCATTTTCATGGACTCCTGAAGCAACTAAGGCCTTTGAACATCTTAAAGAGGCAATGTGCCTAGCACCGGTCTTAGCTACGCTAGACTTCACAAAAACCTTTATTGTGGAATGTGATGCCTCAGGAAATGGAATTGGTGTGGTTTTAATGCAGGAAGGAAGACCCATTGCTTTTGAAAGTCGTCCAATCAAAGGAAAGTATTTACAAAAACCTATTTATGAGAAGGAAATGTTAGCAATACTGCATACACTAAAGAAATGGCGAACTTACCTAATGGGAAGACACTTCAAGGTAAAAACTGATCATGGTAGTCTTAAACACTTTTTGGAACAAAGACTATCTTCAGAAGAGCAACAAAAATGGGTCACAAAGATGTTGGGTTATGACTTTGAAATAATCTACAAAAAAGGAAAGCTTAATGTTGTTGCAGATGCACTCTCAAGAAAGAATGAAGAGGTGAAGCATTGCTTTGTGCCATTTCTATTATCCAACCAGATTGGATAACCGAAGCAAGAGATGAATGGAAGAAGGACAAAGATGTATGGACACTCATTCAAAAGTTGCAGCAAGATCCTAGTACATCTGATACATTTAGTTGGAAAAATGATTCCTTATGGTACAAAGATCGATTATATCTTTGTAATAATTCCTAACTAAAACAAAAGATTCTTCTGGAATTGCACACTTCTCCTTTAGGAGGACACTCAGGATTTTTAAAAACTTACCACAGGGTGAAGAAAGAATTTTTTTGGGATGGCCTTAAATCTGATATTCAAAATTTTGTGATGGAATGTTTGGTTTGCCAGCAGAATAAAGTTGAGACAATTAAGACCCTGGGACTTCTACAACCTTTATCCATTCCAAGTCAACGTTGGGAGGAGATTTCAATGGATTTTATCACGGGTTTACCTAAGTCCGAAGGAAAGAGTGTCATCATGGTGGTAGTTGATAGACTTACCAAGTATGCACACTTTTGTGCATTATCTCATCCATTTAAAGCAAGTACAGTTGCTACTATGTTTATGGACACAATTCAAAAGCTACATGGAAACCCAAGGGTTATTGTGAGTGACAGAGATCCCATTTTACTAGAAATTTTTGGACGGAGTTATTTTCTTGTTTGGGTACTCAATTGGCTCATAGCTCATCTTATCATCCTCAATCTGATGGTCAAACTGAGATAGTAAATAAATGTTTGGAAGGATATCTTCGTTGTTTTGTATCTGATAAACAAACACAATGGGTCAAGTGGTTACCTCTCGCCGAATGGTGGTATAACACTTCCTTCCATACTGCAGCAAAAATGACCCCATTTATGGCACTTTATGGATATCATCCACCATCCATCACATCATCTTTAAGGGAAAATTCGAAGGTTCAAGCAGTGGAAGATCACATCGAGCATCAGCAAGAAGTTCTCCAACTCTTAAAGGATAACCCGAATTTGGCACAAAATCGAATGAAACAACAGGCAGATCAACATCGCAGCGAGAGAAGTTTTGATGTAGGAGATTGGGTATTTTTACGGCTACAACCATACAAACAAATGTCCTTGAAGCAAGCTAAGAAGGATAATAAATTATCGCCAAAGTACTATGGTCCTTACAAGGTGTTGCAAAAGATTGGTACTATGGCATACAAATTGGAGCTTCCCGCTTCTTCGCGAGTACATCCATTTTTCCATGTTTCATGCTTAAAGAAGGTTATAGGTGAAAATCTTCCAGTTCAAACAATATTTCCAGAACTTGATGAGGAAGGAAAATCATATTGGAACCAGAAGCAATCATGGAAACAAGAACTCGACAACTACGGAATCGATCAATTTCAGAGTATCTCATCAAGTGGAAGAACTTACCCACTGAAGATTCTACATGGGAGGATGAGAATTTTATACAGAAGCACCCAGAGCTACTCAAGCATTGAGGACAACACTTTTTTCAAGGAGAGGGGCATGTTAGGTCCCTATATTACTAGTATAGTCCCTTATTGTTGTTAGTGTAACCCCCTTATTGTTATTATTGTACCCTTGTAACCCCCATTTTGTTA
>CM076570.1:1526158870-1526239708 GCA_034641835.2 Pinus albicaulis
ATGGAGTTGTAAAAATCGAACTCTTGGCTTTAGCTATAAATCTTCCCCTAGAATCTCTTGCTCTATGCATGTCATTTTATTTTTTATTTTTTTAAAGTTGGGCTAATAATTCTCTTTCTGATCTTCCAGGTCACACTAGGTGCAAGAAGAGAGCATACTTAAGAAATTACTGAACCAATAACTCTCTTTTCTGATCCTCCAGGTCACACTAGGTGCAAGAGGAGAGCATACTTCAAGAAGTTATCAAGTTTTTCCTTCTCTTATTATTTTGTTTTTTTTTTTTATAAAGAAATTGGCTACCTAGTTACATCACAAACATGACATGAAATGTTTCAATTGATATAGTGTCCACAGTGCTGGTATTTATCAGATCGGATTCGTAAGGCGATGAAGTGCGGCGCACTATATGTACAAAATAACCTATTTCTTAACTGCTGTCGTTTTTGGTTTTCTAATGTGAGATGGAAATTCTAAAATAAAAACAAGTATGGTTATGATTGTTCAAGAAATGATATCCTCTATAATGATTTACCAACTTGAAACTTAAAAAGGAATTTGAAACATACAATGACAAAACTTGAAAGGAAATGAAAATGTGCTGCTGAAATGAAAATATGCTGCTAGTCTAATAAATCAAAACAGTGAACTATTGAGCATGAAAACCAACTATTCCTGCTGCTGTCTAAACACAAAAGAAACTATGCTTAAAGAAATCCAAAATTGCATCAAAGTAAATCTAAATCAAATTACATCAACTTATCTTCTGATCGCTCATCATTAGTCCAGCTATGATTTTCGGAGGTAACCATAAACAAATTGAATAACCTGATATCTAACTTGCAAAAAGTAAACTAATATCAAACTACACATTCATGATTCAATCCCTCATCATCAGTCCAGCTATGGCTTTCGAAGGTAACTGAAGATGTCATGAGCAATTTAATATATCTAATTTGCAGAAAGTAAACTAATATCAAAATACACATTCATGATTCAATCCCTCACCATCAGTCCAGCTGTGGCTTTCGGAGGAAACTAAAGATGTTATGAGCAATTTAATATATCTAACTTGCAGAAAGGAAACTAATATCAAACTACACATCCATAATTCAATCCCTCACCATCGATCCAGCTTGGCTTTGAATGCTTGAAAATGTTATGAGAAATTTAATATGTCTAAATCTAACTACTGAAGCAAATGAGAAAAACTGAAATAAACAAAGCGGTACTGAAGTTAAACAGAAACTAAGAAAAACAAATTAGTAGCAGAACAATATTAATTCCATGTCATTAGTAAAAAAGTTATGCAAATGCTCGGGCTACCTATTTATAACCTGAAACAAGAACACTGATCAGTTAACAATAACATAAAACATGAAAGACAGAAGTAAAATGTAAAGCATAAAAGATTATAAACAAAAATGAAGCATATATACCATGAAAGATGCAATGTATAAACACATGAATGAATTATGACACAATGAGCTTAAATAAATAAAACAAGAACTATACAATAATGCAAAAAACCTCAGCGTGTGCAGGGGCCCTCTGCACCAGCCTTGGCAACAGCCTTCAAATACGGATTACGCTTGGAAACAGAGTCTTCTTATATACTAAAATGCAGTCATAACAGAGAGATAATATTACGGCACAGTGGCAACGTAATCACATTACAGAGCTATCTCGAGGCTAATGGAGACTAATCTAATATGCGTATGCAAACGCATTATTTATAACAAAGGAAATATAACTAATTCCCTAAAGTTTATGCTGATAGAAAACACGTAAACCATTACGTCCAGAGATCTAGGATCATGGCCGCGTTGAGGAGTAAATATATGAAGAGTGGATGTTGGATTCGGCTTATGGAGCCGTTTACAGGTGTTGATGTGTCTCCCGTAAGTTAGAAACGGTCATGAAAATCCTCACGTGATGAGAAACAGAGTCCTGTCACCGTGGGACTCTACGGTTGACTTCCACTTGGCCACCTTTGACCGCAGCCTCCTTAGGTGAATTTGCTCGAGCCAATAGGACACGATCCATGTCCACATCATTTCTGACTTGCCCATGTGGCTCGTTTTTCCTGAAGACACCTATAACATAGACTTTCACAAAATGGCTGCGGAAAGTTGCAGCAGCTGCGGAAAGTGGCAAGATTCCGCAGCTAAATGAGAAAAAATCTAAATCAAACAGCAGACACAAAATATAGTTAAAAACCATTTTAGATGCTCTTTTGCAATTAATATACAATGATATTGACAACTTGGAAGGTTCAGGTGAATGAAAAAGGTCTAGAATGGTGTATAGGAAAGATGCAGATTTGAGACTCAACAAGAATCAGCAAGTTTCACATGAGGGAAAACTGATGAAAGACCACTACCATCAATGAATCCATCTGAATTTGATATTAACTAGTGCTCTGCTTAACTTCTAGCATTTCCTTTTCAATTTCTTGTTCTTCTTCTGCCATATTCCCAGATGTAGCATTGTATTATCATGAATGATTTTGTCCAATTTACTTTGTTCCTTCAATGTCTCATTTGCATTTTTGATGTGTCTATTTAAAAGCTCTAGTTCAAAGACTTCTTGTTTTAGTCATTGGACTAAATCATCTTGTACTGTATGAGGCTGAATGGACGAAGTACTGGGACCTGTAGCTGCTTTTTCTAAAGATTCTATATAATCATATACTTCCTGCTGCTTGGGGTCTATATCAGGTGTCATTTTTATTGGGCTGTCCCCAAAATGCCGCATGAGAGTTGTCTTCAAAATTCAATGAAGGGCCATACTCGCATCCGCTGAATGGGATGATTATGTTCAATGTCCGATTTAGCGGGAAATGAACCAGGTTGTATCATCAATTGAGATATATCAGTGGTCACCGGGGATTGTCCGTATGTTTTTCCCAAATCGATAAAATGAGGTCCCTTCATTTGCGTTTTCCTCAAATTCCCCTTAAGCCTGGAACTTCTTCTCACACGCTGTGGACCACTATCTTTTTGCTTTTGTTTCCCTTTCTCTTTCTTCTTGGCTATAGATAATTGTTCTTGAAGATGAACCAATCTCTTAGATAACATTTGATGATCTTCTTCTTCGGAAGAAGGGGTTTGATGTATAGCCTCAATACTTTTTCTCTTTTGATGTTATTGGCTTTTTACCCTTGGTTTCTTTCTTCTTCCTTTTTGAAAGTCTCTCTTCCTTACTAGTTCTTTCAATTGTAGTAGTAGGAGTACTTTGAGTTTCATCATTTGTTCTTTTTCTCCTACTCCTTCTTGATGTGCTACCTTCAGGAATTTCTTGAGGTTCCTCAAAGAAATTTCTAATAAAAAATTGTTCCCATGTGTCTTTCTTCTCCTTTAACTCTTTTCAATCAAAATTTTTACAAGACCGTGGTGATATAGATGTGGTTCTACATCCCCTAAATGCTTCTGAACAGTCACAGACATTTTCTTCAAACTATTTAATAGAAAATATGGGAGATTGAGAGTTTGATTATCTAGAAAATTCATCAGCAATCTGGTATGGTACATATACATGGACCCAAAACGGCCTTCACAGGTGATGAATTTTTGAAAAACTAGCAGCAAAGTAGCCCATTCCTCTTTCAAAGCATGAACTGGAATTCCTCTTTTAAAAATAGTTATGTCCATACCTGGGTTATGTAGAATTACTCTCCAAGCTTCATCACTAATGCTTTTTTTCTTAAACCATCGTTCACCCTCTTGAAGAAGTTCTGTGGCAGATGCTATAGATGCCTCATTCACCGTGAACTTAAGGTCTCCAATCTCTACCTCCAGGCCATTGAAAGACCTTGCAAACGCTTTTGTCACCTCTTTATGGTAGCCTCTAAACTTTTGGATAAACCGCAGCCACTTTTCCTTCTTCAATATATCCCTGACTTGCGGATATCCTTCCATGAATTTAGGTCCTTCTGGTTCTGCTCTCAACAATTTACCCATCCTTCTTTCTGCTTTTTAAAAACTTGCCTGCGTGAGGAGGGTTCAATGGAAGTAGGACGGCTGAATGAACAGAAATGAGCACGATGACTGTAGGTAGATATCAGAGAGTGGGTATACAGACTGTAGCGTAACAGAGAATGAAATGGAGAGAAGCGGAACAGAGAAGGGTTTCATGAGCACGACAGAGATACGGCTGTGAGATTAATAGAACAATAGGAAGAGTATAACACATCCGGCAGTGTTTGAAATTTGGTGGCTGCAAAATAAATGTGAGCACGTTTAAACAACGGCTATGGATTATATGCGGCTGAAAGAGGCCGTAGTCAAATCAACTATGTTTCATTGTCATAGGTGGAATATCGGAGTATGAGTGAAGATCGGAGGTTTAATTATGGGACCGTTTGAGAATGAATGCGAGAAGATCATATGGAGATCGTGAAACGGTTACGGAGTTTGTCAATATAATCATTGCACATAATGGATGGAGCTTATGGCTTAGAACTATATAAAAATGTGTTTTAAATGCCATTTGAAATGAATTTTTACTCATACCTTGGAATCTTTGCCTTTTTTCCTTGGTCTTCAATTTGTTGCTCCTCATTGATATCTTGAATGCTCCATGTCTTCATTTTTGGTCCTCATACCTGAATTTTATTTCAAGATTATGGAAATAACATCTGGCATGGTATTCTTGAAAGAAAGATATCGCGTAACTGCCTCCGGCGCTAAACGGGGACAATGTTAAAGCAGGAGACAAAGCAGGAACCGATACAATGCATGGTCCGTAGCCGGAAACAATCGGATGACAAATGATTGATGGAAATGGCTGTAGTGAATTTATTGGTGAATAGCCAGCCGATAAACAGAAGGCGGGAATGGAGGAAATGAAGGAATGAAGTGGAATAAAGTGAATGGAATGGAGGAGTGGTCACAAACTCTGTAAATGAAAGAGATTTTTTTTTGGAAATAGAAAATGTGTGTTCCCACACCATTGTTTTCTGTATAAGACTGCCAATCAGTGATTGGTTTTCAAGATTATACAATTTTTTTTATTTTTTTTTATTTTTTTTTTAAACTAAAAAGAACAAAAGCTAGGCTGGTGGAGAAGAAGAATTCTTCTGTACCAGCCTGATTGCATAATTTTCTTGAAACATTTTGGCAAATTCCTCTTTTGAGAGTGGCTTATGATAAACTTTCAATCTGTGGCCATTCACAATAAGAGGAGTTTGAAACTCATCAATGGTCCTGATTCTTACCGCTCCATTGCTAAAGATCTTGTCAATCTCATATGGCCCAAGCCAATGAGTCTGAAATTTTCCTTGAAAATATTTAAACTTGGAATCAAATAACAATGCCCAATCTCCTTCTTGAAACTTCTTCTCTTTGATGTACTTGTCATGCCATTTAGCTCTTTGATATTGAACTAGATCAATTCTTAAAATTGCTTCTTGTCTGATCTCATCTAGCTCATTCAACTGCTCCATTCTATGCTTTTGGGCTTCTGATAAGTCCATCCCCAACTGAACTGCTATCTTGAAGCTCTTGACTTGGAACTCAATGGGGAGCAAGACTTCTTTCCCATAAACAAGTTCATAGGGAGAATGTCCTGTTGTATTTCTCCATGTAGTTCTGTAGGCCCACAAGGCTTCAGAAAGCCTTTCCGCCCAATCTCTTCTGTGTAGATGAACAGTTTTGGTGATGATACTTTCAAGAACTTTGTTTGTAGACTCCACTTGACCATTTGCTTGCGGATGGTAAGGAGTAGATCTTCCGTGCTTGATTTTGTATTCTTCCATCAACTTCTCCACCAAGTTGGATGTGAATTGGCTTCCTTGATCTGTCACAATTTCTCTTGGAACACCAAAGCAAGTAAAAATATCCTCATAAAGAAAATGAACAACTGAATTTTCAGTAGCAGATACTAATCCTTTGGCTTCTACCCATTTAGTAACATAATCAGTACAAACCAATATATATTTCTTTTGCTTAGATGGTGGATTAATAGGTCCTATGAAATCTAAAGCCCATTTTTCAAAGGGTTCGATGAGTACCTGTGGTTGCAATGGCATTTCATTTGAAAGGGTAGGTTTCCCTACTCTTTGGCAGCTGTCACACCTTTTGACATATTGTTTTGCATCTTTGAAGAGGAAGGCCAATAATATCCTAAGAGGATTTTAAGTGTCCGTCGTATGTTCATCATGACATACCAAGAATATCAGACCATCTTCTCAAGGACATTCTTCTATAGACAAGATTTAGCCTCTGTTTAATATACTGATTAGAAATCCAGAACATTTTGAACCTCCGAATAATTTTTCGTTTTTCACTTAAATAAATGTGAAGGCGCTTCAGAATCAAATAGTTAGCAATATCTCGCATAACAAGGAGTTTAGTTAATGTAAAATAAGTATTCATCGTGAAACTTATCTCATGAGAATCTTCTTTAGTATTTTTTAATCCTAGACAAGAAATCTCGCCAT
The DNA here is from genome assembly GCA_034641835.2 of Pinus albicaulis. Lineage (NCBI taxonomy): Eukaryota > Viridiplantae > Streptophyta > Pinopsida > Pinales > Pinaceae > Pinus > Pinus albicaulis. The sequence goes on from CM076570.1 coordinate 1,526,165,310, forward strand.
CGTATTTGTTTTTCTCTGTATCCAACACAATAATATTGAAAGTAAGAGCCATCTTGTCACTCTGCCATTAGTAACAGGTTTGTTCATTAAATATCTAATTGCAGAATGGTCAGTATGAATAAAAGTTTCATAGTCTGTTATGTAATGTCTAAACTTATTAATTGCATGAACAACAGCTAAAAACTCTTTTTCAGTCACAGTATAGTTCAACTCTGTGGGAGTCAAATTTTTACTGGTATAATAAATGGCACAAGGAACTAAATCTTTTTGACCCAACACAGCTCCTAGAGCTGTATCTGAAGCATCCGTAGAAATATGGAAAGGGAGTTTCCAATTTGGTCCTCTCAAGATAGGTGCTTCAGATATTCTTGTTTTCAAAGTTTCAAAAGCTGATTGACAATCCGGATCCCATTTAAATTCACAGTCTTTTGTAAGCAACTTGAAGAGTGGAGATGCTATTTTAGTGAAGTTTTCTATAAATCTTCTATAGTAACCAGTAAATCCTAGAAAACTTCTAACATCTCTTTGACAATTTGGAATAGGTAACTTGGAGATGACTTCAACTTTTGATCTATCAACCTGAATCCCATCTCCTGAAATATGATGCCTCAAAACAATCCCTTCAGTAAACATCATAAAGCATTTTTCATGGCTTAATGAAAGGTTTGTTTCTTTACATCTTATAAGAACTTTTTCCAAATTTTCTAATGCCTCTTCAAATGAATTACCATAAACCGTAAAATCATCCATATAAACCTCTACACAATCATGGATTAGATCAGAAAAAATTCCTAGTACTGCTCTTTGGAATGTTGCTGGTGCATTACATAACCCAAAAGGAAGCACTCTGTAGGCAAAAGTTCCCCATGGACAAGTAAATGTGGTCTTATCTTGATCTTCAGGTGCTACCTGAATTTGATTATAGCCACTAAAACCATCCAAAAATGAAAAGTACTTTTTACCTGCTAATGTATCTAATACCTGATCGATAAAAGGCAAAGGAAAGTGATCCTTCAAAGTTGCTTTGTTCAATTCCCCGTAATCAATGCATACCCTCCATTTACCATTCTTTTTAGGTACTATAACCAAAGGAGAAACCCATCGGCTATCTGAAATTGGATAAATGAAGTTTACATTGAGTAATTTTTTGAGCTCTTCTTTCACTATCTCCCTAAGATTTGGATTCATCCTTCTTTGAGGTTGTCTGATTGGTCTACTGTTTTCCTCAATATAGATATGATGGATGCAAGTCTTAGGATCAATACCTTTCATGTCAGTATACTCCCATGCAAATGCAATAGAATGTTTTTGCAAGATTTTGGTTAGTTCTTCTTGTTGTGACTTTTCCAAATGCTTGTTGATATTCAATGTTTTTCCTGGAAAAATCTCAATAGTAGAACTACCAAAATCTTCCATAGAGTAAAGAGACATTTGTCTTGATGATAAATATTCTATGTCAGATTCCAACTGAAATTGTGTGGGGTCATATTCTGAAGATGTCTCAAAATTTTCTAATGTGTTCAGAATTTGACTATCCTCACTGATTTCAGAAATGGTAAAGACAGGTTGTATAGTGTCCTCATCATCAACCCATTCATTGTCTCCTACTTCTGTGATTGCTCTTGCTGGAGGATACAAATTGAATTTCTTTGTCAAATTACCATTAGAAATGTACATGTCCCCAAATCTACAACTAATAAAAGCATCAGCTGTGGCTAGCCAAGGTCTTCCTAAAATAAGTGGGTGCCCTCCTAGATTACTCTTGGGAGTCAAAATCATAAAATCTACCCGATATTCCCAAGAATCTAAGGAGACTGAAATATCTTCTAATACACCATCTGGTTTAATAATTGATCGATCTACAAGTTGCAGTAAAGTAGGTGTAAAAAGAAGGTTAGGAAGTTTTAGCTGGTCCATAGTCTGTCTACTCATAATGTTAATAGTAGCCCCTAAGTCAATCAATGTGTTTGGAATTTCTATCCCATTTATATGTGTCTTGACAATTGGACTTCCTGGATCTACATACTTCTGCATGGTAATTTTTCCCATCATAATATCTGCAATTTTTCCTACTAGGTGGATTCTTCTTGTGTCTTTTAGTTTCCTTCCTGGTCTTTTGAAACTCAACTCCTTTATTGTTTTTGCTAGAATAGGAATCTCTCGAATGGCTTGTAGCAAGGGAATCTTGATACAAACATTCTTCAATTCATCTAGAAAATCATAGTTAGGCAACAAGATTTGTTTTTCCACCCCTTGTCAATTTGTAGTCTTTCAGGAAAAGGAGGTGTAGATGAAGATGCAGGTTGCTCAACTATAGGAGTTGTGGGTGTTAACTTTTCTTTTTCTTTTTGAATGTTTGAATTTTGAAGAGATGCTTCCTCAGAACCCTCATTGACTTTAAGAGAGTCCTCCTCAGAGGTATCTTGTTCTTGAATATCTATAGAAGTTTTTTCTAAAACTCTACCAGATCTGAGTTGTACATCGTTGAGAGGAACAATCATATAGGTAGGAAATTGTTGTCCTTCTACCATGTAAGTATTCTGAGGATTCTTATTGTTAGGATTTGGCAATGGTTGAGCTGGAAGTTGATTTTTCTTTTGTTGGTATGGAAGCATGAGTTGAGGATTTGGATTTTGTTGAGAAGGTTGTTGTTGTGGAAATGGCAATGAAAGTTGTGGATTTGGGTTTGGAAGTTGTGGAGCTTGTTGATTTTGAAAAGATGGAGGATATTGATAAAATTGAGAAAATCTCCCATAAGTATTTTGCATCCCTTGTACCCATGGCTGATATGAATTTTGATGTTGGGGCCAAGGTTGTTGCCAAGGATTCCAATTTGGTGGGGTTTGGAGATTCATAGGGTTGTTAAACCCTTGAGTTTGTTGTCCCTGCCAAGGTCTCCTTGCGACAAAACAGAGAGATTCTACTGAATTTGGGTCTTCTTGAAAAACAGCTTTGAGTCCAGGAATTGAAGGACAATCCTTGATCTCATGATTCTCTGAGCAAATCATACATGTTTCTACAACTTTTGCATCCAAGGGACATTTCCTTAAAGCATGTTTCTTCCTACATTTCGGACAAAAGATGGCTAAAGCATCTGTTTCTGCTTTCTGCTTGTTTTGGATTTTAAGGGTGTCTAGTTGTTCACTAAGGCTCCCTAAGATATCAGTTTTGAACTCATCAAGCATATTACCAATTTCTGCCCTACTTACTGATCCAGTTGCAGATTTGTTAGCCCTAATAAGAGAAGGATCCCTAGGCCCTTTTCCTGTTTTAGATTTTCCTCTTGAGAGATGGACACATAGTTCTGTTATGTCACGAAGTGGAAGTTGAGAAATGTCTCCCTTCCCCATCATGTTTAAAATATCTATCCATTCATCTCTAATGGCTTTTAATATGAGGGCTTTCAAGGTTTCATCATCTAAGTTGCTCATCTTTGCTCTTTTTAAGTTGTATTGAAATCTTTCAAGTAAATCTTCCAAGTTTTCATCTTCTTTTTGCATCATTTTGAATACCTCATCCTTGTGATTGGTGGGCATACAATAGTCCAAGTATCTATCAAAAAATGTTTGTTTCATATCATTCCAAGTCCTAATAGATTGAGTGGCTAATCCCATGAACCATTTCAAAGCAGCTCCCTTCAAAGTTGAAGGAAACAGTTTGAGTTTTTGAGAGTCTTCCATATAGTCATAGGTTCGGCACACGACTTCAAACTCAAACAGAAATGTTTCAGGATCCTCACTTCGCAATCCATAAAAGTTGGGGAAGACAGATGGTGAGATATTTTTCATTGTTGTATGAGTTTCCTCATCAACTATAGGGAATCCAAACAAGTTGTCTCCTTCCCTATTTCTTCCATTATTATCTTCACCATTGTTGTCTCCATTGTTTCCTCCTCCTCTACCTCTACCTCTACCTCTACCTCCAAATCCATCTATTATTTCCTCTGCCATGATAGTTTATTTAGAGTCCTTAAAGTCCTCTGGTTCTTCTATCAAGGGAGGATGAGAGGGAGTCTCTTCCTTTTCTAAATGAGATTTAGTAGGTGGTATAAGAGAATCCTCTAATTCAACTGCTCCTTGAATTCCAAAAATCTTAAGGCTAGGGGTAGATGGTGGTGAATCTTGTCTATGCCTTGAAGAAGATGGATTTTTGAAAATCGAACTCTTGGCTTTAGCTATAAACCTTCCCCTAGAATCTCTTGCTCTATGCATGTCAAATTTTTTTTCCTTTTTTTTTTTAAAGTTGGACTAATAATTCTCTTTCTGATCTTCCAGGTCACACTAGGTGCAAGAAGAGAGCATACTTAATAAATTACTGAACCAATAACTCTCTTTTCTGATCCTCCAGGTCACACTAGGTGCAAGAGGAGAGCATACTTCAAGAAGTTATCAAGTTTTCCCTTCTTTTATTATTATTATTATTTTTTTTAAGAAATTGGCTACCTAGTTACACTTCCCCGGCAACGGCGCCAAAATGTTTGGTCAATTTAGTGTGTCCTAAATTGCTACATTAATTTATCAATCCAGGATTCGTAAGCTGATGAAGTGTGGCGCACTATATGTGCAAGATAACCTATTTCTTATCTTTTTGTCGTTTTTGGTTTTCTAATGTGAGATGGAAATTCTAAAATGAAAACAAGTATGGTTATGGTTGTTCAAGGCAATGATATCCTTTATAATGATTTACCAACTTCAAACTTAAAAAGGAATTTGAAACATACAATGACAAAACTTGAAAGGAAATGAAAATGTGTTGCTAACCTAATAAATCAAACAGTGAACTATTGAGCATGAAAACCAAACTATCCTTGCTGCTGTCTAAACACAAAAAGAAACTATGCTTAAAGAAATCCAAGAATTGCAACAAAGTAAATCTAAATCAAATTACATCAACTTATATTCTGATCCCTCGCCATTAGTCCAGCTATGGCTTTCGGAGGTAACCATAAACAACTTGAGCAATCTGATATCTAATTTGTAGAAAAAGAAACTAATATAAAACTACACACTCATACTTCAATCCCTCACCATCAGTCCAGCTGTGGCTTTCGGAGGTAACTGAAAATGACATGAGCAATTTAATATATATAACTTGCAGAAAGTAAACTAATATCAAACTACACACTCATACTTCAATCCCTCACCATCAGTCCAGCTGTGGCTTTCGGAGGTAACTGAAAATGAAATGAGCAATTTAATATATCTAACTTGCAGAAAGTAAACTAATATCAAACTACACATTCACACTTCAATCCCTCACCATCATCTACCTGTATTATGTAACTAAAGCGCTATAAATGAATAGACTAACTGTGTAAAGTGTAACGACATCACCATACATTCATACTTCAATCCCTCACCATAAGTCCAAATTATAAGCTGAGAATCATAAAACAACATGAGCAATTTAATATATCTAAATCTAACTATCAAGCAATGTGACTAAAGGAGTAGACTTAAATCAAACATGAACTAAAATAAATTAGAAAGGTAATGAATATTGGTTCCATGTCATTAGTCAAAAGATATGCAATGTCTGCTTCATTTGGAAATCAAATAAAGAACACCGGGACTGGCTAACATAAAACATAAAAGATTATGGACAGAAGTAAAGTGTAAAGCATGAAAGGTTATAAATAGAGATGAAGCATAAATACCATGAAAGATGCAATTTATAAACACATGAATGATTATGGCACAATGAGCTTAAATAAATAAAACAAGAACTATACAATAATGCACAAAACCTCAGCGTGTGCAAGGGCCCTCTGCACCAGCCTTGGCAACAACCTTCAAGTACGAATTATGCTTGGAAACAGAGTCTTCTTATATATTAAAATGCAGTCATAACAGAGAGGTGATATTACGGCACAGTGGCAACGTAAATACATTACAGAGCTATCTGGAGGCTAATGGAGACTAATAAAAACTAACTCTTATGCGTATGCAAACGCGTTATTTATAACTGAAGGTGATATAACTAATTCCCTAAAGTTCATGATGATAGAAAACACGTAAACCATTACGTCCAGAGATCTAGGATCATGGCCGCATTGAGGAGTAAATATATGAAGAGTGGATGTTGAATTCGGCTTATGGAGCCGTGTACAGGTGTTGATATGTCTCCCGTAACTCAGAAACGGCCATACAAATCCTCACGTGATGAGAAACAGAGTCCTGTCACCGTGGGACTCTACGGTTGACTTCCACTTTGCCACATTTGACCGCAGCCTCCCTAAGTGAATTTTCTCGAACCAATAGGACACGATCCATGTCCACATCATTTTTGACTTGCCCATGTGGTTCGTTTTTCCTGAAGACACCTGTAACATAGACTTTCACAAAATGGCTGTGGAAAGTTGCAGCAGCTGCGGAAAGTGGCAAGATTCCGCAGCTAAATGAGCAAAAATCTAAATCAAACAGCAGACACAAAATATAGTTAAAAACCATTTTAGATACTCTTTTGCAATTAATATACAATGATATTGACAACTTGGAAGGTTCAGGTGAATGAAAAAGGTCTAGAATGGTGTATAGGAAAGATGCAGATTTGAGACTCAACAAGAGGTCGCATAGTCGCACTTCTAGTAAGGTCGCACCTCCTGGCTAGTAGCAACTGTTTTGACCCCACAACTTTTGATCAACGGTTGTCATTGATGTCAACCCAAGCAGCACCAGGGTCTAACCCAATATTTCATGGGAATTTTGACCTACCAAATTAATATATTCTGGGTCAATAATGCTTTTGATGGTTTCTACTTGTCAAGATGTCTCCGTTGATATATGTCATGCCATGTAATTCTTCATGGTTTGAGAGATATTCATGTTTGAAGTTTGTACCCAAGTTATGGGCTAAAACCCCATGGGGTTGGGGCATGGATCATTGAAAAGTCATAATTAATATTTTTTATGCTTCTAAAATCCCTCCCATGTTCACTTGTTGAAGCCCCTCTCAACTTAAGCATTCATATATATTGTGATCTTTATTTCCTCCTTAGGCAAGGGATTCAGCCATCTGAAACAGTTCATCTTGGCATTTTCGCTCTAAATTTTTTCTACGAAGGCTCAGAAGCTGAAATGTTTATGAGGTGAAGCCGAAATCCTGAGGAAGCTGCAGTAAAAATGTCAGATAAAGTTGCACAATATTTTTGGAGATATTATCTATGGAAGTAAGGGTTTTTGCAGGCCCCTGAAATTCATCTCAAAGAAGTGACCTTGGTAAAATCATCATAACTCTCTCTCTCTGAGTATCGGATTGGAATTCTTTAAAAAGTGATAGATATTGCATAGCCTGTAATTTTCTCTCTATCAATTTCATAAACAAATAAAGAAACAGTGACACGTGGCTCGCTGTAAAAGTACGCTCTTCTGAAACAGTCCATAATTAGGGCATTGTGAGAGATTGGGTATAAATCTCTCTTCAAGAATCCAAATTGGGTCAGACCTGTGGTATTGGAAAGATGAATTAGAGGACTACTACAGGACTGAAAATTAGATATTGAGGATCTGAAATGACAGAGATACACCAGATTCAATATCGAGCTTCTGGAAGGAAATAAAAAGCTAGATCATGTGTTGTCAAGGGTTGCAAAGGACCAGACTTTCTACGGCAGAAAAGAAAAGAAAGGTGCAGCAGAGGGTAGCATGAAAAGAGCAGCATCCAAGGTGCATAACAATAGCAAGAATTTCATCATATGAAGTCTTCAAGTGGGCAGCACTGCATACAATCATTGTAAATGTATCATTGTACCTAGTCATTATAAATACTTTATTGTACAAATTGTACTAGTGTCTATCTACCAAGGGTTGAGGAGGCAGTATTGGGAGTTCTAGTATCATAATTAGGTGGTTGTGTCAAATTTGGGGTTATGGTCTAGTATATCTTCTTCTTCTACATCATTCTATATCATTGTAAAGTGGACCATTTTCCCTGGTACAGGAGTCCATTCTTCTTTTATTCTTCTATAGGGTGGTAGGGTGGTGTTAGGGTGAGTTGTAGCTCATTGGGTGTTGGGGCATCCGTTCAATGACTACTGAAGAATCTCGAGCATTGGAGCGTCCATCCAATGGGAGCTGGAGAAGAATGCTTTTCTATATTCTAGGAAGTTGGAGCTTTATTTTCAATTGGAGTTGAAAAGAATTATTAGAAAAGCATTAGGTGGTTTTGTTTCGGAGTGGGTTTCCACCTTAAAAACTGTGTGCATTTGTGTTCCTCTTGTTTGCTGCTATCATTGTACAAAAACTGATAATAATGGAAGATTAACTAATTCTCTAATTGAAAGAAATATTGATTCACCCCCCCTCTCAGTATTTCAACAATTGGTATCAGAGCTTGTTACCTTCAATACCAGTTTAATAGTTGGAAGGACGTCATGAAGCATACCAAGAATGGTGTACCTCTATTCAATGAAAATAATTATGCACATTGGAAAGGAAGAATGGAGGTCTATCTCTTGGTGCAAGGTTACGAAGTATGGAACACTGTTCAAAATGGATTTACATCAACCGTGGATGAACAAGGTAAGAAGAATTTGGTAAATGATGCAAAAGCAAAGAATATTATTATCAGTGGACTTATTGAATCTGCTTATCATAAGGTGTTGGGTTGTAAAACCGCCAAAAATTTATGGGACAAGCTTGAGAATATATATGCAGGTGACTCAAATGTAAAAGAAGCAAAGCTTCAAATCTATAGAGCAAAATTTGAGCAACTCAGAATGAAAGAAGATTGCAACATTGCTGCATAATTTCATTACGTTGATGAAATAACTAATACTCTAGAAGGATTGGGAGAGCCAGTTGACGAGAATACTATTATACGGAAGATTCTTAGAACATTACCAGGGAGATTCAACCCAAAGGTATCGGTCTTAGAATACAGTGCAAATCTGGACAAACTCAGCAAAGAGGAATTACATGGAGTTCTCATAGCATATGAAATGAGACTTGATGAAGAAGAGGGTACTTCGCATCTAGAAACTGCATTCGTTGCATCTAAGAAAACCAATAAGGATAAACAACCTTCAATTGAAAAGACATGCACCTACAAGTGTGAAGAAAAGGGAGATGATGAAGAAGGTCTTTCAGATGAAGAATATGCTTACTTCACGAGAAAACTACAAATTGGTAAGGGAAAATTCAAAGGTAAACTTCCATTTATATGTTTCAGCTGTAATGAGGTTGGGCATTTTGCAGCAAAATGTCCAAACAAAAGTAATGGCAACTCAAAAAGAATGAAAGGCTTTAAGAAATTCAACAAGCAAGGATCCAAAAGGAACTTTCTCTCTAAAGAAGATAGCTCATCATCCGATGAAGACAATGATAGTTAAGAAGAAGCCAATGAGAGAGTATTTTTTATGGCCAAGCACAATAAACGCAAGAACAATAAGCAAGAGGTATCAAACAATGAAGAATAAGGATGGACCATAGACAAATTTTATGAGGAAGCAATCAAGCTTATAAAATATCTCAAGGCGGAGAAGATTCATTCCAAAACTCTTGAAGAACAAGTTCAAGGTCTCAAAATTGAATTTGAAGAACACAAATGCATTGAAGAGTCACTTCAAAAGAAGTTGGAAGAAAGCAACCAAGAAAGGGAAGAATTAGAAGCCAAAGTAGTCTTGCTGCGTGAGGAAGTGAAGAAAGGAAAAACTATCCAAAACTATGCCAATGGCTCAAGGGCATTGGAAGAACTCATCAACAATCAACGATCTTACAATGACAAAACTAGCATTGGTTACAAAGAAGAAGAAGCAGGACCTTCTACAACAAAATACATTGAACCTAGAGATCTAACATGCATGTAGACTTCATTGGACAAGATTCGCAAGAACAACCTTGGAAGACAATTCCTCGACGAAAATCTCCATCCAGGTACCAACATATTTTTTATGGCTACTGTTATTCATGTGGAAAATTTGGTCATAAAGCTGTAGAATGTCGCACGTACTCTAGGAACGAATACAATTCCAGGAGATCTGTCAAATATGAACCTCCCAGGGCTCAGCGAAACATCAATAGATTTGAACATTTAAGAAATAATACTGAATGTTACAAATGTCGAAACTTTGGACACATAGCCAAAGACTGCAGACTTGAAAATCCTCCAGAAGAATCTTCAAAGCCACAGAATGAACGAACATAGAAGAAGAAGAAGAATGATAATTGTTCTCTCACTCTCAAGGCTCAAAAGAACAAAGATGTGTGGTATGTTGATAGTGATTTCTCAACGCATATGACCGGAGATAGAAATAAATTTGTATCTCTGAAAGAGAAGAAGGATGGAACCATGTCCTTTGGAAATGATGGATCTTCAAATGTTATAGGATCAGGTACTGTCACTCTCGGAAGCAAATATTCTCTAGCCAATAATGTTCTATTGGTTGAAAACATGAATCACAATCTGCTCAGTGTTGGACAAATGTGTGATCAAGGACACAAAATACTATTCAACTCCACGAAATGTGAAATCAGGAAAGGCGTGTATGGTGAAATTGTGGCTACATCAAGTCGAGCTCCAAACGACATATATGTTCTGGATGAAGAAACTAAAGCATGTCTAATAGCTAAAGAGGATGATACAATAATTGGTAGCAATGATGATCGACTAAGTAAGAATTTTGCTACAAAGGTGCAAAGTGATTTCGAGATGTCTTTACTTGGTTGCAAATTGAGCATAGATGACTCATCTAAGGATGTGGATAAAAGGTTGTACAGATCTATGATTAGTAGTCTTCTATATGTAATAGCCTCCCGACCAGATGTTATGCAAGCAGTTGGACAAGTAGCAAGATTCCAAGCAGCACCAAAAGAATCACATATTAAATATTCACCAGCTTTTGAATATCTTCGCCAGAAGCTTTGGATTCTCCCAAGTTCTCATTATATTTTCCTTTTTCAGAATATAAAGGGGGATTGGAAGTGTGTGCAAGTCTGCAGGATGGTTATGTGTCAGTGCGAGTGGAAGTGTGTACAGGTCTACAGGATGGTTGTGTTTCAGGGGGAGTTACCCTTTTCCATTGATGTCAAAGGGGGAGAGAATTTTTTAGGAAGAGGTGTCATGATCGCAGGGGGAGTACTTGTGTTGCCATCAATGCCAAAGGGGGAGATTGTTGATCAACGATTGTCATTGATGTCAACCCAAGCAGCACCAGGGTCTAACCCAATATTGCATGGGAATTTTGACCTACAAAATTAATATATTCTAGGTCAATAATGCTTTTGATGGTTTCTACTTTTCGAGATGTCTTCGTTGATATATGGCACGCCATGTAATTCTTCGCGGTTTGAGAGATATTCATGTTTGAAGTTTGTACCCCAGTTAGTGGGCGAAAACCCCATGGGGTTGGGGCATGGGTCATTGAAAAGTCATAATTAATATTTTTTATGCTCCTAAAATCCCTCCCACGTTCACTTGTTGAAGCCCCTCTCAACTTAAGTATTCATATATACTGTGATCTTCATTTCCTCCTTAGGCAAGGGATTCGGCCATCTAAAACATGTCATCTTGGAATTTTCGCTCTAATTTTTTTTCTACAAAGGCTCAGAAGCTGAAATATTTATGAGGCAAAGAAAAAATCTTGAGGAAGTTGCAGTAAAAATTTCAGATCAAGTTGTGCAATATTTGTTGAGATATGATCTGTGGAAGTAAGGGTTTTTGCAGGCTCCTGAAATTCATCTCAAAGAAGTGACCTTGGTAAAATCGTCATAACTCTCTCTCTGAGTATCATTAAAGTGACAGCTTGTAATTTTCGCTCTATCAATTTCAGAAACAAATGAAGAAACAGTGACACATGGCACGCCGTACAAGTATGCTATTCTGAAACAGTCCATAATTAGGGAATTGTGAGAGATTGGGTATAAATCTCTCTTCAAGAATCAAAATTGGGTCAGACCTATGGTATTGGAAATATGACTCAGAGGACTAATACAAGACCGAGAATCAGATATTGAAGATCTGAAATGACAAAGATACACCAGATTCAATATCAAGCTCCTAGAAGGCAATAAAAAGCTAGATCATGTGTTGTCAAGGGTTGCAAAGGACCAGACTTTCTACGGCAGAAAAGAAAAGCAAGGTGCAGCAGAGGGTAGCATGAAAAGATCAGAATCCAAGGTGCATAACAGCAGCAAGAAGTTCATCATATGAAGTCTTCAAGTGGGCAGAACTGCATATAATCATTGTACAGGTATCATTGTACCTAGTCATTGTAAATACTTTATTGTACAAATTGTACTAGTGTCTATCTGCCAAGGGTTGAGGAGGCAATATTGGGAGGTCTAGGATCATCATTAGGTGGTTGTGTCAAATTTGGGGTTATGGTATAGTATATCTTCTTCTTCTACATCATTCTATATCATTATAAAGTGGACCATTTTCCCTGGTACGGGAGTCCATTCTTCTTTTATTCTTCTATAGGGTGGTAGGGTGGTGCTAGGGTGAGTTGTAGCTCATTGGGCGTTGGGACATCCATTCAGTGACCACTGAATAATCTCGGGCATTGGAGCATCCATCCAGTGGCAGCTGGAGAAGAATGCTTTTCTAGATTCTAGGAATTTGGAACTTTATTTTCAATTGGAGTTGAAAAGAATTATTAGAAAAGCATTAGGTGGTTTTTGTCCCGGAGTGGGTTTCCACCTTAAAAACTGTGTGCATTTGTGTTCCTCTTGTTTTCTTCTATCATTGTACAAACACTGATAATAATTGAAGATTAACTAATGCTCTAATTGAAGGAATACTGATTCACCCCCCCTCTCAGTATAATCAACAACGACTTGGGTTGCGGTCGCATAGTCGACAAGTCACACTATCTGGACCCTTCTCTCACCTCCCATGATGGTCTATTGCCAAAATATCTTGATCCAAATGACCCCAACCTCCAGCATGTGACAGTCTACATCGATGCACCGAAATCACTGGTTGAAATTATTTGGATTTATGAGGCGTGAGGATTGAGCTCAGAGCAACGTGTCTCGTAGGGTTTTAATTATTTGGATGTCCGCAAGAACGCCTGTTATTTTCTTTCATCCTGGGAGATTCGATGAGAGGCGCCTTTTTTTTTTTAATGCCTTCTCTTGCCTTTTGAAACGTGTACGTTCTAAACATTGAACCAAATCTCGATTTTCTCCTCCTCGATCACTTATACATCTGCTTTTGGAATGCGCCATCCTTCATTCTGTTTAGCATGGCCTGAAATCACGACATGCTAAGATGCTGTGGACAAACTATGCATTAAAAGTTTCTGGTTTTGGTGCATTAACATCAAACATTACAATATATTTCCAAGCTGCTCACCAAAAAAACGGATCATATCACCATTTCTTCAGCATCCATTTGGCAAGCTGACTCACCTCCACCAGCGTTCATGGCACCTAGCTTGGCATCGGTGGTGAGCTGGATCTGTGATGTCGATAAACAAACCGTGGCATGCGAGGAACGTCTTTGGTGCTGACACGTCCTTTTTTTAACCTGCATTCTTTTTCTTCAACGATATGGTTAAAAACCATAACCGGGCATCATTTTAAACATAGGCTATGAGTTGTCGTGATTTTACGACTCTGTCCTTGGTTTGACTGTTATGTGCTACAATTATTATACATTGCCATCGTGGCTTTGTTATAACCTTTCGCCCGCATTTCAAACATACATTTGACCACTAAATATAAGCTCCAAATGTTTTACTGTAACATGAGACCATCATATATGTCTGCTCTAAAGACTAGACTTTGGCATAGAAGCGTTTGCGCCCATATGTAGTTCTACTCCATGTATTAATCGTAAGGTTTGACCGCTATATATATATGTCTGCTCCAAACATTTACCATAGGTAGAAAACCTGCCATCGAACTTTTGCACCCATTTGTAACGCTTTCACATAGTTCTTATAACATGCTACTATAGGTTTGTCATACACTATGCCCCATGTTTTAAACATAAGTTTTGATCACTATATCCGCCATAGAAATATTTAAGCTCATTTGTAATGTTTTTCCATATAGTCTTGATCCACCATCTCATATGGTTTTGAAACCATAAGGTCCTTTATCTTTTTCGCACCTTGGTTTAATTATATAGCGCTTTAAATCGTAACCTTGGTCCTCATATTTGCGCCCACCATGTAGCTCGAGGTTAATAGCTATTATTTCCCAAAGGCGTGGTTGACATTTGAAATTCTGCCGTTGGCTTGCCAACACCAACATGTGTGCTTCCGCACTGCTGCTCGGCACGAAAACGCCTTGAATGAGATTGTCATTCTCTAGGGAAATATTCTGAGTCCACTTAGTTCATCGGGCTATACTTCAGGCTAGACTTGTCGAAGTGGTGAAATATGTTCCTTTGTGTTCACACATCGACTTTGAGCTAGTATGGTGCAGAATCTTCAAAACTTCTTTTAAGCTGAGATATCTGCCATCTCAGAAAATACTCCATCCGGTCCCTACGTAAGCTTAGATCATAGAAAATGCTTCTGATTTATGTGAGATGGCATCTGGTATGGACATTTCCAAATGGAGCGTTTCTAAGTACTTGGTGCGTACTAGTGAAGAAAGCCTTATTCGCATCAGTGACATAAACGGTTCTTTCTCTGATAAACATGTATCACACCATCCTCCTTCTAACATTACTAGTCTCTTGCTCCTCCTCCTCCCTTGTTTCACAACTTTTTCCTTGTTGTTGAGCCCACTTTTATTTCTCTCGATGACATGACAAAATTGAGGAGTTTGTCACCCGTGGGGTTGACCTGTGTGGAACATTACAACATCACAATTAGTCTTTGATAATGGTATCCCTAAATAAAACATATGAGACTAACGAGCTTACGAGAAGTATTCAAACAACATGCTTAATGACCCATGGTGAGAGGGCTGCTAATGTACATCCTCAATGCACAGAAAAGTTCCTATTTGAGCATATGCTGGATGATCCCTCCCACATATGGCGTGATTACAGCAACAACATCTGACCATGATGGTGAGAAAGCTCATGAGGGGTTGGGGATAGGTCATTGGGAAGTCACTGACTTCAGGTCGGGTGAAAGACTTTAACGACTAAGCGAGCTGAGGGGGACCTGAAATTTCAAATATACCCAAAATTTTGGGTGGTGTTGTAGCGGCTACAACAGAGTGATAATGAACTCATACATATAGCAGAATGTCAGGATGACAATTTTCAGTGTAACAGATTTCCCCCTAAAGTACAAAGTCTGGAATAGATGAAGCTGAAGTCTGTCATATATGAAGAGTGCAGTACTTTATCATTTCAAGGATCACCCTGTGGACACCCCAGTCGGAACCTGTAAAAACATTCAATGCAAAATATATATATATCATCGCTGAGCTAGGCATTCCCATACTCAGATTGAAACTAACTAGAAACTGATTCAAACTATTCTGATACAGGAATGATTTTGAATACATCACAGTATAGACATGTGTAGACACAGTATGGATGCAGCCATCTGTTTATGAATAGTTTACTGTATAAATGATAACAAAATTCCTCGCAGCCTGGATGGTAGAAACTAGATCCAGGGTCTTGATTTCCGCTTCTCAAACCAGTACGATTCTATCCATGCGAATGAATGTGTCGAAGTCGAACATGGTAGAAACCACTTGATTACCAGTCAATGATGTAAACTATTAACAAGTGTGAGAGTAACCACCAGTAATGTCAATGGTTCTCAAAGTACTCAGTAAAATCCATGAAATGTGAATGAATGAGCTGAAGCCGAACACATCACGGAATCGTTCGATCGAAGGTCAATGATGTAACATGTCGTCGAAGACGAGAAACCTGCCATTGAGGCATGCATATTTCAAGGTACTGACGATTTCTAGATCAACTTCCTAGATAAATGTTGTCGTCAATAGAAAGTGATCTGTCATAGGCAAGCCCACAACACAAAATTATAGATCAAGTTTTGAAGAAATATATTGGCAAGAACTGACTCAGGGATGGTCAAAATGGAAGACAAATATTTTGCAGATGAATGGTTTATTTGAACTATCCTCTTGAACACATAATGGCACTACAGATGGTTTGGTGACAATTAACCCAAAGCTAATACCCAAAAACTGGCTAAAAAATTTCAATGTGGTTTGATTAACTGTTAGGTAAAGGATTTCCCAACCCAGGTGGACAAAAAGTGTCGTGTTCAAGAGTGGTTAACTGGATTTTCAAAAAATCAAAATACAACAAACAAGTCCATTTTTCTCTCTTTTCCCCCACCATTTTTGGCAAGTACCTCTTTATTTTTGACAAGCTTGAGGAGGATAACATTTTCTTGTTTATACGCTCATCCTTCGAATGAGTCCAACTTAGTTTAAGATTCGAACCCTAAGAAGGAGTGGTTCGTTCCTGTTTAGAATTGAACAAGTCCTTTACTGTTAAGTTTTAACGAGTCCAGTATAGGAGAAACTCGGTGTTTTTAGATTTTAGGGAGTCAGAAGAAAAACTTAAGAAAACTCCGTGAGTGTAATTTTTCGTAAATTTAGTCTCTCGAGCCCGAAAAAGGATAAAATAATGCGAGAGAGAACTCTTTTGACCGTAATTAGTCAACGTATACATTTTCCGTAAATATTCCATTTCAGTCCGTAAAAGGGGTAAACTTATACTGAAAGGACAATCATTCATTTACTTTAACGAGTTTGAATAATCAAGTGCTCGACAATATTTTCATGTTTAGAGAATTTGAAAAGGGCTTAAAAGAGGACTCCAAGTTTTCACTTTTTTGTAAATTTTTGAAATAGTCCGAAAAAGTTATAAAAGTATGCTCTTTGTTGAAAAACGACAAATTCTCCTAAAAAATCCAATTTCTGCACAAAAACTTGAAACATTACACATACCTGCTTAAGATAAATAAAAATGCTTTCTAAAATAACCTTTTTAAAGTGAAAAATAAACAAATTAGAAACTCGTTTATTCGAAAAAACTTATAAAAGGGCTTTTCTAACTTCATTTTTACCGTTAGAGTTCAGAGTGAAAAGTAAAAGCTTTTGGGTAAAAAAATTTCCGTGAATATTCTGGAAGATCCGTCTGACGAAATAGAGAACCGTCAGCTCCAGGTAATCCAAGACCTCCTAATCTTGTATTCCATCCATTTTCATTTCATTTTTAGGCTCTAGATTTTATTTTTAAGAGAAAAATATGTTTTAAAAAATTTCCCGCGGGGGTCCGCAGGCACAACACACGGGCCCTGCGGACCCCGAATTTTTTCTATATAGAAAAAGGTCGTGGGTCCGCATTTGTCACACAACGCGCGTGCATTCCTACACACTGTGTATGAAAACAAAGTGCGGACCCCGTGCAATTAGATTTCAAAGTTAAATTTCTCAATTTCCGCCCAAATTTTTTTAAATTAGATTGTTCTAATATATATTTTTATGCATTTTACGATAAACAAGATGCTAATTTGGAGAGAACGTGAGCATGAAGACGTGGATGATGCCGAAATGCTCCATTTTCCTACAATGCAAGCATTAAGAGCATGCAGTTTGTATAAATTCTAGGCCATTCAGGGCATGAGGGCACAGATAGACCTCCTAACATGGCTGGTGAACAGGTGAAACGTATAGGACCAGTGTTTCATTATTGGCAGCCACCGGCTCGAAATTGAGATGGAGGATATTTATTTTCTGACTGGTTTGTCCAAAATGGGCAAACAAATTTCCTTGTTTGGGACTAGGCCAGGTGGCCAGACTGTCGCTAGTCTTTGACAAGAGTTCTATAATGATCAGGCAGACCCTAGGGAAAAACGTATTGACATAAAAATTATCATCCGTCGCGAGCTAAAATTTATTGCATTTACTGTGACGAGGCTGTGTGGGAGTGCAACACTACATGTGGCTACTGGTTCCCAGATGCACATTGTTGTAGACTATTTTCGAGCCACCATTTTCAACTCGTGCGAAGCTCTGTTGGCCAATGTAAAAGGAAAACTAACCACAACGAAGAATGGAAAACTAGATAACTTTGGATATGGATCCATTGTAGTCACCTTTTCTCTAGAGAGGATCCCCATGTTAGCTCCGCAGAACATTCCTGTTGATGTCGGTCGACCTCGAGAACCTAGGATGGTTCGTTGGGTTACATTGATGGCTCGTCATGGTATTGAGGGCTTCAAGATTGTTCGATTTCCTCATTCATATTTTCGTTGGCTGGAGCGCCAAATTTTTTTTGTAGAGGATTTTCCATACGTCGGGATAGATTTATGCGACGACCGAGAGATGACTCTCCTAGTAGGGGAACAGTGGGATGAATCAGGTAAAATCATTTTCAACAATTTTTGAGTGCTAATTTTTTTTGTTTTTTAATCGTGTTGAAATTAATAACAAAAAGTTTAAAATGTAGATGTGGGCCCACGACGACCATCCCTTCTCCAGCCTTATGAAAGAAGACAACCAGTTGCAGCCGCACCAGCCCCAGCAGGCGAATCAGCAGAGATCCTATCTGATTTAGAGCATCACCTAGAGCGCCTGACTCTAGACATTCCAGAGACATACATAGATGATATTCCTCTCAGATTACAGAGATACGTGACTGGTGTTCCAGGACCTTTTAGGAGGTTCCTGTGTAGGGTGGATCGGCCAGTGGTCTCTTACAGTGATCACCATCAGTGATGGGATGATCATGTCGTAGACTCATAATTTTGACCTTTTATATTACCATTTTTGCCGATCATAAGGTGTTTTCAACCTATGATCAAAGACGATATATATATTTTTTGAAAACACTTCTATACTATGATATATCACTATTTACTAGCTATCTGTGTACATGTTCTAAATGTTGTTTAATTTACTGTTTTGATTATTTCAAATAGTTGGGGTTCCCATGTTTTGGCCAGATTGGCAAGACCAAAAGATGAGACAACATCATAACCACTTTGGCGCCCTAGGATCTAGCCCTCCTAGACCCGGAGAAGGATCTTTCCAATAAAACAAGGAATGGTATATCTTTGAAGATAAAGGTGGGATATTAAGCTAGTTATGAAGCACAAAGGGGGTTTTAAAAATGTTTTGGTTGGTTGGTTGCTGGGTTGGGTCATGAGATTATAGACTTAGAAAGTGATGGGAGAAAGGCACAAAAGAACAAGATGTTTCAGCAAGGAGGATTGGTCAAGAAAGTTCCATCCATTGGGCTATGGAGTCATGAAAGGTAATTATATGCAACAACTAGCCAAGGCTTTCAGAGGGAAAGTCATCTAATACTAAAGGATCTTTAGATTAGATGGTCTGATGGAACATTAAGGAAAGAAACCCAATTTCTGTGTATAGATCAGGTCAGAGGTCGTTTAACTCTAGACCTGCTTGGACATACTCATAGGAAACTTTCAATAGAGGGACAAAGGGGCATCTTATAGATCGCACCAGAGGTCATTTAACTCTAGGTCAGATTTCGCATGCTCCAAGGGAAAACAGAGATAAGTTTAACAAAGAGATATTAGAAAGGCCAGGTCGCACAAGGATCCTAGTGGACAGGGCTAGCTCTAATCCCTAATGTTCCAAAATCTTCTAGCTTAAACCCAACAAGAACATCTAAGAATATATTCATTTAATTCATACATCAGCTAGCAGGCAATGACATCCACTACACTGGTTAAATTAACTGAAATCAACACTTAGATAACACATTTAGCAGAAAACATTGAAGGCAAGGAGAGCAGAGGTATAGGGTACCTAACAAGGGTAAATCCTATGCCATATTTCTGATGTAAGCCAGCAGAAAACGAAACAGTATGAAAATGTAATAAACAAAGTTAGAAAAACATCACCTATAGTAATAGACCAGGATCCTGTGAAATGTGCTTTTATTGACTGATGCAAAACCAGTCACATACACTGAGCTCAATGGTTGTTACAATCCAAACTTCTCCTCCCAGCCTACTACAATACAAACTACTCTGCTACTCTCTCCCAAACTGTTCTAACAATCAAAACTAAATCCCTCTAACTACAACGGCAGTAGCCGAACAACAACCTTTAAAATATGCTCTTCAGGATTCTTATAGCAGAAAATAATAACAGGAGTAGATGTAAACTTAAATGCAACATTTAACTCTGAAGCAACAGGAGGGCCGAGGCTCCATCCCTTTTAAATTCTGGGCATTTATCTCTGGTACTCTTTGGATGATGGAGTGGTCTTCGTCAGGTTTCCATTTACTCCAGGTATGTCTCTAGTGTACTTGAAAAAAATGCAGAACGATGATGCTAGGGTCTGCCATACTGTATAGCTAATGCACTGGCAGCATAGGACTGTTGTCAGGGCCGAAAAATCTCCTTAGAACACGGTATAGAATAAAAGCAATATGGATACTGTGTCTTTATATGGAAGTACATTCTGCTGATACGGAAACCCTGATAGTATTTTTTTCTGTGCATTGGACCTTTTGAGCAATCCACGGGGTCTTTGATTCTGGTACCTTTCCTTTGAATAATTGGATTAAGGCTTATAATTTGCAATTACAAGCCTTAAATGCTCTATTTTTCCACTGATACTCTTTGCCGCTTTCTCGATTTCCTCTAACTGCGAAATATGTGACTTAATGGTGTCGGAGAGGTTTTGCAGAGCTTTAATTCTATCCTTCGATGAAATTTATGTCACAGACACCTTTTCAGACATTTTTAGGCTCTGAATTTAACTTCTTCTGTGCACTGTGTCATTACAACAGCGCATATGAGTCATGGCGATTTTCTACCCGCCTGTAACCCTATAAAACACGAAACCTGTTAAGAAAACAATGCATGGGGTCAAATTATGTGAGTGACTACGAGGATGATAGTGGGACGATAGAGAAATGGCGAAAAAATGCAGAGAAATGGTGAAGAAATGCTCTAGTGAAGGTTGGAAAAGTGCATAGAAATTTAACGTAAAAAACGAATGTTTGACCGTGGAATGAACATATATAAAGGGGGCGAGCGGATGTACGATGGAGACACGTGGAGTGGTGATGTGTTGGGTCCGGGAGATGACGGGACAGTCAACAGCGGGGAAATCAAATCTGGACAATCCGATCTCAGGAGGAGGTCGACGGCTGGGAATGCGTCAGAGGGTGATGAACAGTGGGCCAGGGGTACGGTGGTCATGGATTATTGTGTGTGCAACTTCATGGAGTGATCACGGTTATATGGGGAGTCCCAGATCGGACAGTTGATATGCATATCACTCCATGTCCCGTGCCGAACGATAACGCGCGACGACTGGGTGGTTTTGAAATAGTGCCCCTGCCACGCGTCGTGCGATGAGTGGAATCGCCGGTCCATCAAAAAATACCACCTATCTCCATAAGGCGGTGCGATAAAAACTGGTGGTTTATGAATAGTGACTGTGGCACAGTTTTGGGGACCACTGGGTAGGTGAAAAGCTGACCGTTGATCTGCGGGTAAATGAACGGTGAATGATGCGATCAGAGGAGTGGACGTGGTGGGGAAAAGTGACAACCGTCTGATCTATACAGATCGACGGTTCGAAATGCGCCCGACACATATTCATGCTAAGCGCTTTCTGCCTTGGCGCTCGAGTTACGTGGAGAAAAGGTCGAGGGGGCTAGCCTGAAAGGGGCTAAGACTTGTATTATGGAAAATATGGCTTTTGGGCCATTTTTAATGCATTTTAAGGCCAGGGAAAGGTAACGGTAGGGGAAAGAGGGGGAAATAATGCAAACCAGGGGTATTATGTATGGTTTAGAGGGAGCATGGGGATGATTTAGAAGGTTTAGGGGGGAATTTGGGTGTAAGAAAGGGGGACTTTGACAAAGGGAAAAAGGGGTGAAATGAATAATTCTGCAAGGGTACAAGGGGAAAATTAGGAACACAATTTGTCACAATCAGAAAGGCTTTTTGGATAGATACAGCAGTGGGGGTTTATCAAAGGACAAGGACATAAGGAGGCTTCAAGGATGATGTGTCTTCAGGGGAAATGCATTTCTTGAAGGCTCAAAAACATTTTAGCCCCCTGTTTGCTTGTCAAAAATTTATAGGGGGCTAACAGTGGCTCCACATGGGAATGGCTTCTTCTTGAAGGAGTCAAGAATTCAGAAAATGATCTTTGGTGTAGGCCAGATGCCTGCTGCTTTGAGCCACCTTCTTCTCTTATATTCAGTTGCCACAATTATGAAGACATCTATCAGCAGAAACATTTACCCAAGCAATCTACCGACGCATCCTACAATCCTATCATTTTTTCTTCTAGGGTGCATTTGAACTAGTAGACCCTTTACATCATTTATTTTATAAACAAAAAATAAACCTATTCTAAATATACCCTTATTACTCCATGAGACCATATTAAACTGTTGGTCTCATAGTTTCTCTACCTAAACTAGTCTTTTCTAGGATTAAACTGTCTAGCAGATTTCTTCTCTACATTCTAAGACAAAAATTTAAAACAATCAAGCCAGGATTAGACTGTCTGACTTGCTGGACCTTGCAGAAATCAAAACAAATAAATACATGCTCACAGGCTGAGATTTATTTCATACTTCCTACCTACCCTACTCTAACTGGGAATCTCTGGCACTCTAGGTGATACAATAATGCCAATGCAGCCAGTCAAGCAATAGTAAAAAAGGGGAGAAGAACTGACTTCTCATCAGAGACAACCATAGGGTGCTCTGCATGTGGGTATCAAAACTGAGGCCACCACCAGTGGTGACCACTTCTGGTGTATCTGGCTCTTACAAAGGACTGATGCTTGAGGAGCTGAGCCAATCAGGTCCTCCATGTATTCTGCCACAGGATCAACAAAAACATGATGAAATTTTTTTTCTTCAAAGCCTCCCATGACTGGCAGGTTGTCTGCATCCTGGGAAGTTTCAATCATTGCATCTGCAATGTGGCCTCTGTAATCACACTCCTCCTTTTCCTGGTTGGGAGTATTTGGCAGATGAGCATAAACCAGGAATACCTCTTCTTCCTCTGGATCAAGACAAAGATGTCTGTGGGAAAGAAGATCTCGCTTATCTTCACTGCAGCCTGAGCTAGAGGGCTAATTACATTTGCCAGTGCTGTCCGGTAGTAACGCAAGATGGTTCTGCTCAAATAGACTGAACTCTGTGAAAAAATCCACATATTCTTAAGCGGGGGCTTCTTTTATTACCTTAATCCTTTCGGGAGGGGGCTCAGGATATTCATTCCACTCAAGATTTTCTTCATCTCTTTCCTCCTTGTCCTCTGCGTTGAAGAGATGCTGGCTTCCATCCTCTTGGCAAGTATAACTAATGTTCGGATATAAAGCAGAGAGAAGATTCAATGAATCTTCGTCTGCTATCATGCTTTCAACGCTTTCTTCATCAGTATCATAGATGGCCTGCATTGCCTCATCATTTTCTTGAATTTGATGGTAGTGATCTTCCTCCCATGAAACTACTGATGATAGCCCTGCAAGCTCAGTTTCCCTTTGGAAGAATTCATCATCAGACAGGTCAACATCAAAGAAATCATAATTATAAGCATTGTCACCCATCAATTCTTCAGGACTCTCAACAAGTTTTTCTTCAAAATAGTCTGCAAGTTCATTTTCTGATTCAAAGTCTTATTCATCATACATGCTTAGCATGCTGCTTATGTCTTGTAATGACCTGATTTGTATTTCTTGAGGAAAAGGAGCAGGTCTTTTCCAATCATCATTTCTGGTTTCAGCCTCAAATTCTTCCTCTTCTATGTTTAGTAGGGTGTTGGCAGTCTCTATCAATCTTTCCAGCTTGCTTTCTAAAGATACTTGCCTTATTTTCTCTACTCGGTCTTTCTTTGTAGCCTTTCATCTCTCCTCCCTGCACTTTATGTTGAATTCAACAGTAATTTCTACGCTTTGCATTTCCTCCAGGCTCGAAGGCTCTCTTTCTCTTATATGGAATTCCACCTCGGGGTCAAAAGAACTCGGATAGTGCAATAGGGCCCATCCTAGAGGTGGTTTTATATCAGAAGGTATTGCATGATATACCTTATTGAACCTGGCTGAAAATTCTTGTACTGTCTCTCCTGGCTGCCTTTTCAAATTTTGATACTCTTCTAGGATGAGGAGAGCATTCTTAGGGGCTGCCCATTTATCAAGGAAAAATTGAGAAAATGGGTGAAAGCTGAAAATGCTTGTCAATGGAAGGCCTTTGAACCAACTCTTAACATTCCCTTGTAAAGACAAGGCAAACATTCTAATGCACACATCATCTTCTTCTATTTCATACAATTCAATTAAATCCTCAAGGTTTTGAACATGTTCTTCAACAGTGGCCCTTTATTTTCTCCATCAAAAAGAGGCAGCTGGTTTATAAGTTTTAAAGGAAGGGGTTGGAAAATAAGAGGTAAAACCAGAGGCTTATATATTTCTATGACCTTTGTAGGTGTAGGTGGTATAAAAATGGGCTCATGGCTGCTTGAAGCTTCTTCAGGAGTAGGAGATACAACATGAGCCTCTTGTTCCACCAGGTTCTTCACAGGAGTATAGGTCTGCTCATGGTCTGAAGACTGAGGCTTGAGATCTTTCCCATGTTCAGTGTGGGTCTCATCTTTGTACACTTGATTAGGCTTGAAGTAGGATATAGCATAGTGGTAGACAAAAACAATGAATTCTTTAAACCAAATCCAACCCATGTGTTATATCCTTCTATGAGGTGTGGCCATATTTCAGGTTCTTCCTCCAGTGGAGTCTTGAGAGTTATGGAGTGTGGAGTCGCCAGGTGGATGAATTGACTTTTTGAAGCAGGTTGTTGTCCACCATAAGCAATTGAATTCCAATCTAACCAGAGATCTTGGGTCCTTTGAGTGCTTAAGAGTGTGTAAGATAAATGCACTCAAATCCCCAGCGGAGTTGCCATTATGTTGGGGTTCCCATGTTTTGGCCAGATTGGCAAGACAAAAAGATGAGACAACATCATAACCACTTTGGGGCCCTGGGATCTAGCCCTCCTAGCCCCGGAAAGGGATCTCTCCAATAAAACAAGGAATGGTATATATTTGAAGCTCAAGGTGAGATATTAGGCTAGTTATGAAGCACAAAGGGGGTTTTAAAAATGATCTGGTTGGTTGGTTGCTGGGTTGGGTCATGAGATTATAGACTGAGAAAGTGATGGGAGAAAGGCACAGAACAACAGGATGTTTCAGCAAGGAGGGTTGGTCAAGAAATTTCCATCCATTGGGCTATGGAGTCATGAAAGGTAATTACATGCAACAACTAGCTAAGGCTTTCAGAGGGAAAGTCATCTAATACTAAAGGATCTTTAGATTAGATGGTATGATGTAACATTAAGGAAAGAAAGTGAAAGAAGGAAATAAACCCAATTTCTATCTATAGATCAGGTCAGAGGTCATTTAACTCTAGACCTGCTTGGACATACTCATAGGCAACTTTCAATAGAGGGAAAAAGGGGCAGCTTATAGATCGGACCAGAGGTCATTTAACTCCAGGTCAGCTTTTGCATGCTCCAAGGGAAAACAGAGATAAGTTTAACAAATAGATCTTAGAAAGTCCAGCTGGTCGCACAAGGATCCTAGTGGACGGGGCTAGCTCTAATCCCCAGTGTTCCCAAATCTTCCAGCTTAAACCCAACAAGAACATCTAAGAACAGATTCATTTAATTCATACATCATCTAGCAGGCAATGACATCCACTACACTGGTTAAATTAACTGAAATCAATCCTTACATAAAACATTTAGCAGAAAACATTGAAGGAAAGGAGAGCAGAGGCATAGGGTACCTAACAAGGGTAAATCCTATGCCATATTTCTGATGCAAGCCAGCAAAAAACGAAACAGTATGAAAATGTAATAAACAGAGTTAGAAAACATCACCTATAGTAATAGACCAGGATCATGTGAAATGTGCTTTGATTAATTGATGCAAAACCAGTCACATACACTGAGCTCAATGGATGTTACAATCCAAACTTCTCCTCCCAGCCTACTACAATACAAACTACTCTGCTACTCTCTCCCAAACTTTTCTAACAGTCAAAACTAAATCCCTCTAACTACAACGACAGCAGCTGAACAACAACCTTCACAATATGTTCTTCGGGATTATTATAGGAGAAAATAATAACAAGAGTAGATGTAAACTTAAATGCAACATTTAACTCTGAAGCAGCAGGAGGGCCGAGGCTCCATCCCTTTTAAATTCTGGGCATTTATCTCTAGTTCTCTTTAGATGATGGAGTAGTCTTCATCAGGTTTCCATTTACTCCAGGTATGTCTCTGGTGTACTTAAAAAAAATGCAGAACGATGATGCTAGGGTCTGCCATATTGTATAACTGATGCACTGGCAACATAGGACTGTTGTCAGGGCCAAAAAATCTCCTTAGAACACGGCATAGAATAAAAGCAATATGGATACTATGTCTTTATATGGAAGTACGTTCTACTGATACGAAAACCCTGATAGTATGGTTTTCTGTGCATTGGACCTCTTGAGCGATCCACGGGGTCTTTGATTCTGGTACCTTGCCTTTGAATAATTGGATTAAGGCTTATAATTTGAAATTACAGGCCTTAAACACTCTATTTTTCCACTGATACTCTTCGCCGCTTTCTCGATTTCCTCTGACTGTGAAATTTGTGCCTTTATGGTGCTGGAGAGGTTTTGCAGAGCTTTAATTCTATCCTTTGATGAAATTTATGTCGCAGACACCTTTCCGGACATTTTCAGGCTCTGAATTCAACTTCTTCTGTGCACTGTGTCATTACAACAGCGCATATGAGTCATGGGAATTTTCTGCCTGCCTGTAACCCTGAAAAACGCGAAAAATGTTAAGAAAACAATGCATGGGGTCGGATGATGTGAGTGACTACGAGGATGATAGTGGGACAGCGGAGAAATGGTGAAAAAATGCAGAGAAATGGTGGATAAATGCTCTGGTGAAGGTTGGCAAAGTGCATATAAATTTAACATAAAAAATGAATGTTTGACCGTGGAATGAACATATATAATGGGGGCGAGCGGATGTACGATGGAGACACGTGGAGTGGTGATGTGTCGGGTCTAGGAGGTGACGGGACAGTCAACAGTAGGGAAATCAAATCTGAACCGTCCGATCTCAGGAGGAGGTCGACGGCTAGGAACGCGTCAGAGGGTGATGAACGGTGGGCTAGGGGTATGGTGGTCATGGATTATCGCGTGCGCAGCTTCATGGAGCAATCACCATTAGATGGGGAGTCCTAGATTGGATGGCTAATATGCATATCGCTGCGTGTCCCGTGCCGAACGATAACGCACGATGAGTGGGCGGTTTTGAAACAATGCCCCTGCCACGCGTTGCACGATGAGTGGAATCGCTGGGCCATCGGAAAATATCGCCTACCTCTGGAAGGCGGTGCGATAGAAATCGGTGGTTTATGAACAGTGACAGTGGCGTGTTTGCGGGGACCACTGGGCAAGTGAAAAGCTGACCGTTGATCTGCGGATAAATGAACGGTGAATGATGCGATCGGAGGAGTGAATAGGTTGAATGGTGGACGTGGTGGGGAAAAGCGACGACCGTCCGATCTATACAGATCGGCGGTTCGAAATGTGCCCGACACATATTCGCGCTAAGCGCTTTCTGCCTTGGCGCCTGGTCTTGGTGCCCAGGTTACATGGAGAAAAGGTCGAGGGGGCTGGCCTGAAAGGGGCTAAGACCCGTATTATGGAAAATATGGCTTTTGGGCCATTTTTAATGCATTTTAAGGCCAGGGAAAGGTAACGGTAGGGGAAAGAGGGGGAAATAATGCAAACCAGGGGTATTATGTATGGTTAGAGGGAGCATGGGGATGATTTAGAAGGTTTAGGGGGGAATTTTGGGGTAATAAAGGGGGACTTTGACAAAGGGAAAAAGGGGTGAAATGAAGAATTCTGCAAGGGTACAAGGGGAAAATTAGGAACACAATTTGTCACAATCAGAGAGGCTTTTTGGATAGATACAGCAGTGGGGGTTTATCAAAGTTCAAGGACATAAGGAGGCTTCAAGGATGATGTGTCTTCAGGGGAAATGCATTCCTTGAAGGCTCAAAAAAATTTTAGCCCCCTGTTTTCTTGTCAAAAATTTATAGGGGGCTAACAGTGGCTCCACATGGGGATGGCTTCTTCTTGAAGGAGTCAAGAATTCAGAAAATGATCTTTGGTGTAGTCCAGATGCATTTTGCTTTGAGCCACCTTCTTCTCTAATATTCAGCTGCCACAATTATGAAAACATCTATCAACAAAAACATTTACCCAAACAATCTACCTACCCATCCTACAATCCTAGCATTTTTTCTTCTAGGGTGCATTTGAACTAGCAGACCCTTTACATCATTTATTTTATAAACAGAAAATAAACCTATTCTAAATCTACCCTTATTACTCCATGAGACTAGATTAAAATGTTGGTCTCATAGTTTCTCTACCTAAACTAGTATCTGCTAGGATTAAACTGTCTAGCAGATTTCTTCTCTACATTCTAAGACAGAAATTTAAAACAGTCAAACGAGGATTAGACTGTCTGACTTGCTGGACGTTGCAGAAATTAAAAAAAAATAACTACATGCTCATAGGCTGAGCTTTATTTCAGACTTCCTACCTACCCTAATCTAACTGGGAATCTCTGGCACTCTAGGTGATACAATAATGCCAATGCAACCAGTCAAGCAATAGTAAAAAAGGGGAGAAGAACTGACTGCTCATCAGAGACAACCATAGGGTGCTCTGCATGTGGGTCATCAAAACTGAGGCCACCACCAGTGGTGACCACTTCTGGTGTATCTGGCTCTTGCAAAGGATTAATGCTTGAGGAGCTGAGCCAATCAGGTCCTCCATGTATTCTGCCACAGGATCAACAAAAACATGATGAAAACGTTTTTCTTCGAAGCCTCCCATGACTGGTAGGTTGTCTACATCCTGGGCAGTTTAAATCATTGCATCTGGAATGTGGCCTCTGTAATCACACTCCTCCTTTTCCTGGTTGGGAGTATTTGGTAGATGAGCATAAACCAGGAATACCTCTTCTTCCTCTAGATCAAGACAAAGATGTCTGTGGGAAAGAAGATCTCACTCATCTTCACTGCAGCCTGAGCTAGAGGACTCATTATATTCGCCAGTGCTATCCTCTAGTAATGCAGTCTGGTTCTGCTGAAACGGACTGAACTTTGTAAAAAAATCAACATATTCTTGAGCGGGGGATTCTTTGATTACCTTAATCCTTTGGGGAGGGGGCTCAAGATATTCATTCCGCTCAAGATTTTCTTCATCTCTTTCCTCCTTTTCCTCTGCGCTGAAGATTTGATGGCTTTCGTCCTCTTGGCAAGTATAACTGATGTTCAAATATAAATCAGAGAGAAGATTCAATGAATCTTCATCTGCTATCATGCTTTCAACGCTTTCTTCATCAGTATCACAGATGGCCTGCATTGGCTCATGAGTTTCTTGAATTTTATGGTCGTGATCTTCCTCCCATGAAACTACTGATGATAGCCCTACAAGCTCAGTTTCCCTTTGGAAAAAGTCATCATCAGATAGGTAAAAATCAGAGAAATCATAATTATAAGCATTGTCACCCATCAAGTCTTCAGGACTCTCAGCAAGTTTTTCTTCAAAATGGTCTGCAAGTTCATTTTCTGATTCAAACTCTTGTTCATCATACATGCTTGGCATGCTTCTTATGTATTTCAGTGATCTGATTTGTCTTTCTTGAGGACAAGGAGTAAGTCTTTTCCAATCATAATTTCTGGTTTCAGCCTCAAATTCTTCCTCTTCTGTGTTCAGCAGGGTGTTGGCAGTCTCTATCAATCTTTCCAGCTTGCTTTCTAAAGAGACCTGCCTTATTTTCTTTTCTTGGTCTTTCTTTGTAGCCTTTAATCTCTCCTCCCTGCACTTTATGTTGAATTTGACATTAATTGCTACGCTCTGCATTTCCTCCAGGCCCGAAGGCTCTCTTTCTCTTATATGGAATTCCACCTCGGGGTCAAAAGAACTCAGATAGTGCAATAGGGCCCATCCTAGAGGTGGTTTTGTATCAGAAGGTATTGCATGATATACCTTATTGAACCTAGCTGAAAATTATTGTACTGTCTCTCCTGGCTGCCTTTTCAAATTTTGATACTCTCCTAGGATGAGGAGAGCATTCTTAGGGGCTTCCCATTTATCAAGGAAAACTTGAGAAAATTGGTGAAAGTTGAAAATGCTTGCCACTGGAAGGCCTTTGAACCAACTCTTAACATTCCCTTGTAAAGACAAGGCAAACATTCTAATGCACACATCATCTTCTTCTATTTCATACAATTCAAGTAAATCCTCAAGGTTTTAAACATGTTCTTCAGCAGTGGCCCTTTTATTTTCTCAATCAAAAAGAGGCAGCTGGTTTATAAGTTCTGAAGGAAGGGGTTGGAAAATAAGAGGTAAAACCAGAGGCTTATATCTTTCTATGACCTTTGTAGGTGTAGGTGGTATAAAAATGGGCTCATGGCTGCTTGAAGCTTCTTCAGGATTGGGAGATACAACATGAGCCTCTTGTTCCACCAGGTTCTTCACAGGAGTATAGGTCTGCTCATGGTCTGAAGACTGAGGCTTGAGATCTTTCCCAT
Source organism: Pinus albicaulis (assembly GCA_034641835.2). Taxonomy (NCBI): domain Eukaryota; kingdom Viridiplantae; phylum Streptophyta; class Pinopsida; order Pinales; family Pinaceae; genus Pinus; species Pinus albicaulis. The sequence goes on from CM076570.1 coordinate 1,526,195,831, forward strand.
ATTCAGTGTGGGTCTCATCTTTGTACATGTAGGTTTTAACCCTGAACAGAAATTATCTACACACGAATCTTATAACAGAAAATAAACAATAGTGAGAGCATAAAACATAGAACAGATAAACACAGAGATTTTCCCCTGGATCCCAAATTGGGACTACCATCTTGATTTTTTATTATTTTCCTTTTAGTGTTACAACACATATATATACATGCCGAAGCATACATAAACCCCAATCCATTAACCCTGGATTAGAACATAATCGTAGTTCCCTTGACCGGATCTACAAAATACCAGGGGTCGAAAACCATCGTACCCCAAAACCATGTGCAAACTCATGCACAAAAAATGGGTGGGTCCGCATATGAGTGGGACCGCATAGCAAAAAAAATTTCACCGGGGCGCTGCCGCCCCCTCCTGTGGGGCTAGTCGTGGAAAGAATATAACACATACCCAACATTCTCCCACTTGTTGTTTTCTTTCCACGGGGGGCCACAGGAGAGCTTAGTCATTTGGCCAATTCTTCAACACCCATTGTTTCTCTACACCAAGAGAACTTATGAGTGCTCACAAACTTCATCAATGCATCTACAACATTCTTCAAAGTGTCCACCTTTACCAGTAACACCCTTTTAGCCTCAACCATATCTCTAACAAAGTGATATTGAACATCAATGTCCTTTGTCTTTGAATGATAAGCAGGGTTCTTAGCCAAGAAAATTGCACTTTGGCTATCACAGTCTATCCTTATAGCTTGTTGTACCAACCCCATACTTGAACACCATCTCTGCAACCAAACTGCTTCCTTGCTTGCATGAGTGGCTGCTATGTATTCTGCCTCTGTAGTTGAAAGCGCCACTACAGACTGTCTTTTACTCGTCCAACTGACTGCACCTCCAAATAGGCTAAACACATACCCACTTGTAGATCTTCTTTGGTCCCGATCTCCAGCCCAGTCTGCATCAACAAAACCATGAATGTCCAAAATTCTTTCCAATCCTGGTCTTCCCTGGTAGCACAAGAGCCATAATCACTAGTGCCACGTAAATATATGAAAACCTGCTTCACTGCTATCCAATGCTCCTTCCCTGGGTTTGACATAAACCTGCTCAATACTCCCACTGCATGTGCAATGTCTAGTCTAGTACAGACCATTGCATACATCGGGCTACCCACTGCACTTTCATATGGAACACGGGGCATATACTCCTCTTCTTCTTGTGTCTTGGGACACTGTTCAGCAGACAGCTTTACACCTACAGGAATAGGAACCTTCACCGGTTTACTATCCTGCATATTGAACCTCTGCAATATAGTCTCGACATACTTCCTCTGGTTTAACGAGAGCTTCCTCTTTGCCCGATCTCTCTTAATTTCCATGCCCAAAATATAGTTTGCAGCACCCAGATCCTTCATGTCGAATTTGGAGAACAGTTGGGTCTTCAAATCTTGGATAATTTCTTTGTCATTTCCAATCAACAACATATCATCCACATGCAAGACCAAATAAATAACACGGTCACCAATTAATTTAAAATAAACACAGTGATCCTCCTTGCTTCTGGTGAAGCCAAGTCCCCGTATATAGGTATCAAATTTCCGATACCACATCCTTGGTGACTGTTTTAACCCATACAGAGACTTCTTCAACCTGCATACTAGTTCTTTCTTACCCTTCACCATAAAGCCTTCAGGTTGCTTCATGTAAATCTCCTCTTCTAGATCCCCATGAAGAAATGTTGTCTTCACATCCATCTGTTCTATCTCAAAATCAAATGCAGCAGCAACAGATAAAAGTAATCTAATAGAAGTAACCTTGGCAACAGGAGAAAAATATCACCAAAATCAATTCCCGGCACCTGGGAATAACCTTTCGCTACCAACCGAGCTTTGTATTTCTCCACCTTGCCTTCTACATTCATCTTCTTCTTAAACACCCATTTGCTCCCAATGGGCTTCCTTCTAGCCGACAACTCCACCAAATCCCATGCATCATTTTTGTGCAAGGATGCCATTTCATAAACCATGGCCTCCTTCCATAGTTTTCCATCCTCTGAATCTACTGCCTCCCTGACAGTTCTGGGTTCATCATCAGTTATAGTTAAGGCAAAACCTGAACAGAAAGCAGATGGACTATACCTTTCTGGTTGCCTTCTTTCCCGAACTAATCTTCTCAAAGCTGGAGTTTGTGGCTCTTCATCTTCTGAGTCTTCTTCTATTGTAGAGTCTGATTCATCCTCCTTTAGCTCAAACTCTATCTTCTCGGGTTCCTTTGGTAGGACTTCATGTTTAACAACATCTTTCACTTCTCTAAACACCACATCTCGGCTGTACACAACCTTCCTTGTTTCTGGGTTCCAAAGCTTGTAACCCTTTAAACCATCCTTATACCCAATAAAGATGCACCTTTCAGATTTATTATCCAACTTGGTCCTTTTCTCCTTTGGAACGTGTACATATGCATCACATCCAAATGCCCTTAGATGTGAAATAGAGGGTTTCTTACCAGTCCATACCTCATGTGGGGTCTTATCCTCCAACGCTGATGAAGGTGATTTGTTAACTAAGTAACATGCAGTCTCCACTGCCTCTGCCCAGAATTCTTGTCCTAACCCGGTACCACTGAGCATGCTTCTTACCTTTTCCATCAGTGTTCTATTCATTCTTTCTGCAACTCCATTTTGCTGAGGTGTGTATGGAGTAGTCTTCTGCCGTGCTATACCACACTTCTTACAGAACTCTTCAAATTCCTTCTTGCAGAACTCCCCACCATTATCTGTCCTCAACGCTTTTATCTTCTTCTCTGTCTGGTTTTCCACCAGAGCCTTAAATTCTTTAAATTTGTCAAAGACTTCAGATTTCTTCCTCGAGAAATATATCCATGTATTCCTTGAGAAGTCATCTATGAATGAAACATAGTACACAGACTTTCCCAGTGATGGAACTGACACAGGCCCAAACACATCACTGTGCACAAGTTCTAATATCTTGTTTTCCCTCTTAGCACCAGAAGTAAAACTCACCCAATTCTGCTTCCCATATACACAATGTTCACAGAAATAAAAATCCAGAGAAAAATTAGACATACCTTCTACCATACCTCTCTATGTAGTATCCGAAGGCCCTTCTCTCCAATATGTCCAAGCCTTTGATGCCATAGCATGGTCTTTTCTCTAGAGATAGCTAGACTTTCTGTCCCACTTTCAGGAACCACAGAACTGTTACACCCATCAATAACAGTGCTACCTTGTAGCTTGTATAGAGTTCCGGTCCGAACTCCCCGCATTAATACCAATGCTCCCCGAACCATCTTGCAAGCATCTTTCTCGAACACTATTTTTACACCTGCATCATCCATCTTTCTTACAGAAATCAGATTTTTGGCCAATGCAGGAATATGCAGAACACCAGGAAGTGTTTTAATCCTCCCACCTTGCAGCTTCAGCTTGACCTTCACACGTCCGACGATTCTGGCCTTCCTATCATCCCCTAGGAAGACATCACCACCATCATATTTCTCATACTCGCAGAACCACTCCCTATGGGGAGTGAAGTGAAAGGATGCACATAAGTCAATCAACCATGACTCATGATCTACATGTGTATTTGAAGAAGAAGCCAAATACACATTCCCACCTTCATCCGAGGTGGTTTTTGCCTCTGCAGAAGGAGCATCATCAGATCCCTTTCCTTTCTCAGGAGCTTTAGATCTGCAGTCCTTTTTGTAGTGCCCTTCCTTTCCGCATTTCCAACACACCTTTACAAACTTTCCAGAAGATTTAGATCTCCCTCTAGATTTGGATCTCCCACTCGAACCCTTATTCTTGTTTCTGTTCTGGGACCTTCCTCGTACAGATAAGGCATCTCCATTATGACCCTCCATATTTCTAGTATCATAAACATAGATGAAATTTGAGACAATGTCATCAAAATTCAGTAGATTTGTAATTGCTACCTATTGTGATCTGAACTGTCCCATGAATACGGTAGAGAACCTGACAAACTGATGCACTTATCTTCATCTGAGATTTTAATATCAACAGACGACAGCTGACTTACCACAATATTGAAGGCATTCAGATGCTCTTTCACCAATTCTCCATCCTTCATCCTCAGGTTATACAGCTTTTTCCGCAGGAACAGCTTATTCACCAGAGACATAGATTGGTACAAAGACCCAAGTTTTTCGCACAAATTCTTCGCCGTAGCTTCCCTAGATACATTTAACAATACTGAATCTGAGACACACAACCGTATTGTGCTCTTAGCCTTCCGATCCAGTTTCTTCCAGTCTTCATCTGAAATTTTCGTTGGTTTAGTACCTGGATCTACCGCGATCCACTGATCTTTATCCACCAGCAGATCCTCCATCTAGAGCTTCCACAGCTCAAAACTTTTACCATTAAATTTCTCGATCTCTATCTTTCCGCCACTCGCCATCTTCTTTCACTGCAAGAATCGATCCCGCAGATCTCCCACTGAACAGGGTCTACCACAGGTCCGAGCAAAAAACCCTCAACAATAAAGGCGTCCCCTTGAAGCCGAAACAACTTTGATACCAAATGTAGGTTTTAACCCTGAACAGAAATTATCTACACACGAATCTTATAACAGAAAATAAATAATAGCGAGAGCATAAAACATAAAACAGATAAACACAGAGAGTTTCCCCTGGATCCCAAATTGGGACTACTAGCTTGATTTTTCATTATTTTCCTTTTAGTGGTACAACACATATATATACATGCCGAAGCATACATAAACCCCAATCCATTAACCCTGGATTAGAACATAACCGTAGTTCCCTTGACCGGATCTACAAAATACCAGGGGTCGAAAACCATCGTACCCCAAAACCATGTGCAAACTCATGCACAAAACATGGGTGGGTCCGCATATGAGTGGGACCGCATACCAAAAAAAATTCGCCGGGGCGTTGCCCCGGACCTCGACAGGGGGGGCTGCCACCCCCCTTGTGACCCCCCTGCTGCGCCCAGCACAACGTACAACACGTGGGGCTACTCATGGAAAGAATATAACACATACCCAACAGTACACTTGATTAGGCTTGAATTAGGACAGAACATAGTGGTAGAAAAAAACGATGAATTATCTAAACCAAATCCAACCCATGTGTTCTATCCTTCTATGAGGTCTGGCCATATTTCAGGTTCTTCCTCTAGTGGAGTCCTGAGATTTATGGAGTGTGGAGTCTCCAAGTGGATGAATTGACTGTTTGAAGCAGGTTTTTGTCCACCATCAGCAATTGAATTCCAATCTAAGCAGAGATCTTGGGTCCTTTGAGTGCTTAAGAGTGTGTAACATAAATTCACTCAAATCCCCAGCGGAGTCGCCATTATGTTGGGGTTCCTATGTTTTTGCCAGATTGGCAAGACCAAAAGATGAGACAACATCATAACCAATTTGGGGCCCTAGGATCTAGCCGTCCTAGACCCGGAAAGGGATCTCTCCAATAAAACAAGGAATGGTATATCTTTGAAGCTCAGGGTGAGATATTAGGCTAGTTATGAAGCAAAAAGGGGGTTTTTAAAATGATTTGGTTGGTTGGTTGCTAGGTTGGGTCATGAGATTATAGACTAAGAAATTTATGGGAGAAAGGCACAGAACAGTAGGATGTTTTAGCAAGGAGGATTGGTCAAGAAAGTGCCATCCATTGGGCTATGGAGTCATGAAAGGTAATTACATGCAACAACTAGCCAATGCTTTTGGAGGGCCAGTCATCTAATACTAAAGGATATTTAGATTAGATGGTGTGATGGAACATTAAGGAAAGAAAGTGAAAGAAGGAAAGAAACCCAATTTCTGTCTATAGATCAGGTCAGAGGTCATTAACTCCAAACCTGCTTGGAAATACTCATAGGCAACTTTCAATAGAGGGAAAAAGGGGCAGCTTATAGATCGGACCAGAGGTCATTTAACTCCAGGTCAACTTTAGCATGCTCAAAGGGAAAACAGAGATAAGTTTAACAAAGAGATCTTAGAAAGGCCAGCTGGTCGCACAAGGATCCTAGTGGACAGGGCTAGCTCTAATCCCCAGTGGTCCCAAATATTCTAGCTTAAACCCAACAAGAACATCTAAGAACAGATTCATTTAATTCATACATCAGCTAGCAGGAAATGACATCCACTACACTGGTTAAATTAACTGAAATCAACCCTTAGATAACACATTTAGTAGAAAACATTGAAGGAAAGAAGAGCAGAGGCATAGGGTACCTAACAAGGGTAAATCCTATGCCATATTTATGATGCAAGCCAGCAGAAAACGAAACAGTATGAAAATGTAATAAATAGAGTTAGAAAAACATCAACTATAGTAATAGACCAGGATCATATGAAATGTGCTTTGATTAATTGATGCAAAACCAGTCACATACACTGAGCTCAATGGTTGTTACAATCCAAACTTCTCCTCACAGCCTACTACAATACAAACTACTCTACTACTCTCTCCCAAACTGTTCTAACAGTCAAAACTAAATCCCTCTAACTACAACGGCAGCAGCCGAACAACAACCTTCACAATATGTTCTTCAGGATTCTTATAGGAGAAAATAATAACAGGAGTAGATGTAAACTTAAATGCAACATTTAACTCTGAAGCAGCAGGAGGGCCGAGGCTCCATCCCTTTTAAATTCTAGGTATTTATCTCTGGTACTCTTTGGATGATGGAGTGGTCTTCGTCAGGTTTCCATTTACTCCAGGTATGTCTCTGGTGTACTTGAACAAAATGCAGAACGATGATGTTAGCATCTACCATACTGTATAACTAATGCACTGGCAGCATAGGACTATTTTCAGGGCCGAAAAATCTTCTTAGAACATGGCATAGAATAAAAGCAATATGGATACTGTGTCTTTATATGGAAGTACGTTCTGCTGATACGAAAACCCTGATAGTATGATTTTTTGTGCATTGGACCTTTTGAGCGATCCACGGGGTCTTTGCTTTTGGTACCTTGCCTTTGAATAATTGGATTAAGGCTTATAATTTGCAATTATAGGCCTTAAAAGCTCTATTTTTCCACTGATACTCTTCACCACTTTCTCGATTTCCTCTGACTGCGAAATCTGTGCCTTAATGGTGCCGAAGAGGTTTTGCAGATCTTTAATTCTGTCCTTCGATGAAATTTATGTTGCAAACACCTTTCCAGACATTTTTAGGCTCTAAATTCAACTTCTTCTATGCATTGTGTCATTACAACAGCGCATATGAGTCATGGCGACTTTCTGCCCGCCTGTAACCCTGCAAAACATGAAAATTGTTAAGAAAACAATGCATGGGGTTGGATGATGTGAGTGAATTCGAGGATGATAGTGGGACGGTGGAGAAATGGCGAAAAAATGTAGAGAAATGGTGGATAAATGCTCTGGTGAAGGTTAGAAAAGTGCATAGAAATTTAACATAAAAAACAAATGTTTGACCGTGGAATGAACATATATAATGGGGGTGAGAGGATGTACGATGGAGACACGTGGAGTGGTGATGTGTCAGGTCTGGGAGATGACGGGACAGTCAACAGCAAGGAAATCAAATCTGGACCGTCTGATCTCAGGAGGAGGTTGAAGGCTGGGAACGCGTCAGAAGGTGATGAACGGTGGGCTAGGGGTACGGTGGTCATGGATTATCGCGTGCGTAGCTTCATGGAGTGATCACTGTTAGATGGGGAGTCCGAGATCGGATGGCTGATATGCATATCACTCTGTGTCCCGTGCCGAACGATAACGTGCGATGAGTGGGCGGTTTTGAAACAGTGCCCCTACCATGCGTCGCGCAATGAGTGGAATCGCTAGGCCATCAGAAAATACCGCCTAGCTCTGGAAGGCGGTGCGATAGAAACCGGTGGTTTATGAACAGTGGTTGTGGCGCGTTTGCGAGGACCACCAGGCGGGTGAAAAGCTGACCGTTGATCTGCGGGTAAATGAATGGTGAATGATGCGATCGGAGGAGTGAACGGGTTGAACGGTGGACGTGGTGGGGAAAAGCGACGATCTTCCAATCTATACAGATCGACAGTTCGAAATGCACCCGACACAAATTCGCGCTAAGCGCTTTCTGCCTTGGCGCCTGGTCTTGGCGACTGGGTTACGTGGAGAAAAGGTCGAGGGGGTTGGCCTGAAAGGGGCTAAGACCTGTATTATGGAGAATATGGCTTTTGGGCCATTTTTAATGCATTTTAAGGCCAGGGAAAGGTAACGGTAGGGGAAAGAGGGGGGAATAATGCAAACCAGGTGTATTATGTATGGTTTAGAGGGAGCATGGGGATGATTTAGAAGTTTTAGGGGGGAATTTGGGGGTAATAAAGGGGGACTTTGACAAAGGGAAAAAGGGGTGAAATGAAGAATTTCGCAGGGGTACAAGGGGAAAATTAGGAACACAACTTGTCACAATCAAAGAGGCTTTTGGATGGATACTGTTACACCATTTTTTGGTCATCTAACCTTTCATCATTAGATGGACCCAGCAGCACTTTAATTACTAATTGCAGATCTGAAGATGTTTTGCAGCCATTATTGTTGTTAGGGCTATTAGTTATGCGTAGCTAAAGTGGTTCTTTTTCGTACACTTCGACGAAGAATTCATACTAACAGATACAACAGTGGGGGTTTATCAAAGGACAAGGACATAAGGAGGCTTCAAGGATGATGTGTCTTCAGGGGAAATGAATTCCTTGAAGGCTCAAGAACATTTTAGCCCTCTGTTTGCTTGTAAAAAAATTATAAGGGGCTAACACAAATGTCGATTTATCATACTAGAAACAACTGCATCTACTAATGTATTTAAATGTCTTGGAATATGATGATATTCAATGTAATCAAATTCACGTTCCAAGAGATGAACTCTAAAAAATAACCGTAATAACACTGGATTTCTAATGGCATAAACCCTGTTGAGATGTAATACAACAAGTTCAGAATCCAACCTAACAATCAAACTCCGAATTCCAAAATATATGGATTCAGATAGTAACTCAATCACTGCACTATACTCTGCAATTTTATTCGTTGTTTGACCAAGGCTTACCGCATGCATGGATACTAACTCGTCAGAGGGTGAATAAATAACCCAAGTTGTGGAAGAAATGTTTCATGTAATACAACAAGCACCATCAGCAAAACAAACGTAGGTTTGAAGAGACTTCGACATCTGCAATATCAAGAGTAAAACTCAGATAAGCAGGAATAGTGACAAACCACACTTCTAAACTAGACACGCTTTTCTAATCTAAAACACACCAGCTGTAAAGAAATCTAATCTAATTAAATCTCCACACCACTTTTGAGCACAATATATCTTTAGATAAATCCCATTTCTAGGTTTATCTAAAGGGACACCATCAAAATCTATCAGCTCATAGGCCCCTTTTGCTAGCTTTTGCTTAACAATGAAGGGACCATGCCACATAGGCACGAATTTTCCAGCTCCTAGCTTATCATTGGCTTGATCATAAACTATGACTAGGTCTCCTTCTGAAAAATTTCGAGGGGTAACACATCTATCATACTGAGCTTTTATTCATTTAACATGAGCCTCGTTTGCTATTGCAACACTTCGTCGATTCTCATGTAGCTGAGCCAAGTACAAAAAATGTTTTTCCTCTTTAGACGTAGCTGGAAGTAATTCTATGGCTATTTTCAAAGACGGAATTTCACATTCAATCGGCAACACAGCTTCCAAACCGTAAACCAATTGAAAGCGAGTGAAACGAGTTGATTTTTTTACCGAGGTTCGATATGCCCAAAGTGCTGAAAATAATATGAAATGCCAATTTGACTTATGAATACCAATAATTCGTCTGATCATAGTGACTAAAAATTTACTGATAGCTTCAACCAGACCATTAGCCTGTGGATAATACGGAGTGGAACTATCGTGGCGCAGGCCAAGTTGATCTGTCAATTCAGTCATCATGATATTTCGAAAATGACTTCCATGATCTGTAATAATGTCTTGAGGAACACCAAACCTAGAAATTATGTGATTGAATATGAAAGTTGCAGCAGTCTTGCCGTCAGCTGAAAATGTAGGCATCGCCTCGGCCCACTTAGTAAAATAATCTACCGCTAAGATAATATACGCATGCCCCCCCGGCTGAGTGAGGGTTACATGTAATAAATTTAATACCCCATTTTTTGAAAGGACCGACAGCAATTATAGGGTGAAGAGGAGCGGGTGGCGCACGCATATTACGATCAAAGAGTTGACAATTGTGGCATTTCCGGACTGCATAGATGCAATATTTGAATAACGACGGCCGGAAATAACCAACGCGCAATATATTTTGGGTTGTGGCATACCCAGACATATGACCGCCACATGCCCCAGAATGGAAATCATTTAAACCTTCTCAGCTTCTTCATGAGTAAGACAGTGTCGGAAAACAGAATCCGCTCCATGACGATAGAGTGTATCACCAATAATATTGTATTGCTGGGATTGGAAACGTATTTTCCATCACTGAGATCATGATATTTCATGCTGAAAAGATTGGGTTTGGAGATAAATGATAATATCCCCATACCATGGATCAATAGTACTGATAAGAAACAAAGATTCGTCTGCAATGGGCTCCTCTGTCATAGTTTCAGTATCAGTAGAGGGGAAATCACACATCAATTCGAAAAAAACCAAAGATTTCTTTGCCTTGGATTTTTCAAACTCCAAGTCAAACTTCTGTAGGATAACTATCCATTTGGAATACTTGCCCCCTATCAATTTTTTGGTTAAAATGTACATCGTAGGGTTACAGTTAGAAATTACTGTGGTTTTGCGTAATAAGATGTAGTGTCTAAATCTTTAAACAGCTTGAACAGCTTCCAAGGCCAATTTCTCCACATGTGTGTATTTGATCTCATTCGGATGCAGATTTTGACTAAGATAGTAAATCACATGTTCAGTTTTAGATTCGTCTTCCTAAACTAAAACCATCCCAATTGTGGAATGAGAGGTGGCAAGGTACAAAACGTAGTCCTGGTTGTAGTTGGGAGGATGCAATAATGGTGCATGGGTCAACGCATGTTTAAGTGCATCAAAAGAGCAATCAGCGATCTCATCTCAAAAGAATGGAATGTTCTATTTCAGCAACCAGGTAAAACCCTTTGTTAACTCGGCGTAGTTAAGAATGAACCAACGTAAAAATTTCGCTTTCCCCTGCAGACTTTGGAGTTGGTGCAGAGTCGAAGGAGGAGGTAAATTGACAATAGGTTCGACCTTCGATGAATCAATGTGAATGTCTGCTTTCGAAACAACAAATCCCAGTAAGCGACCCGATTCTACAGAGAAAACACATTTGGGTGGATTCAACCTAATTTGATAATGCCTACATCTCATAAAGATAGCTCATAAATGAGTGATATGGTCGGCCCTACGCGATGAATGAGCAGGTAAATCATCAAGATAAGGCTGCATAATGTGTTTAATGTCATGAAATGCGTAAGACATAGCCCTTTGAAAATTTTCTCCAGCATTCTTTAATCCAAAAGGTTGTTTTCAATAATCATTGTCCCCCATGGACAAATGAAAGTTATTTTTGGCTGATCAGTAGGGAGTATGTTTATTTGATTATAACCGAAAAAACCATCCATAAAGGAAAAAATTTCACTACCGGCACAATCATCAATTATTTGATCGATATAGGGGGTTGGATAATTGTCTTTAGCACAAGCTCGATTAATATCCCTATAACCGATACATACTCGTATCGTTCCTTGTTTTTTAGTAACAGGAACAATATTTGATACCCAATCCGTTAAAGGAATTGGATAAATGAAACCTGCACAAAGTAATTTTTCAACTTTGGCTTTGATAGTAGTAGCTTTTATAGGATGTATTTGACGTAGACGTTGACGGACAGGTTTGGCATCTGGGTAAGTCTTGATTTCATGTACGACAATTGATGGATCAATTCCTGGCATTTCTTCATAGGACTAGGCAATCACATCACGGAATTCTTGAAATAGGGCTTTATAAGTTTGAATTTCATCTTCTGTATAGCAAGCACCTATATGAATGTTTTCAATTATTCCTGGTTTTACTAAAATGTCAATTGGGATCGTTCGAGAGATATTTTCCAAATTTAACTAAGAATCAGGATTTTGCAATGGATTCTACGGTTCTTTGACATATTCAGCAGTAAAAATAGAAGCGAAATCATCTTCAAAATGATCTAGCTCAGATAAAAACGAAGATCGATGATGTAGATCTTCCCATGGTAAATCTTCAACATACAAAAGTTCACGAATCTCCTCATCAGTATGAACAAGATCAGGAAATGTCGTTGTGGCTGAACTAGATATAGAAAGTGATTCCTCATGGATCCCATTCATTGGATCATTTTTGGTTGAAGAGGGGTCGGAAAGTGACTGTACAGCCTGATACGCAAGTTCAAATGGACTCAATTGCATCATGCCATCAAATGAATCTAACTCGGAGTTAGAAGGTACAACCCAAGGATCATCAAACATAACAGTGTCTAACGAAATCATATGAATAGTTGCGATAGGAGGCAATATGTTAGGAGGAGGAAAGGAAAAAGTTCCTAGTAAACCAAAATCTTTAATCAAACCTACTCCAACATCCTTGTAAGGGATAGCTGCTTTACCAATGTGCTGGATTTTTTCTGTAGAGGCTGGATCGGAAGAAAAATAAGTTAACTAATATATTATAATGATCCTTCCTTGATGTGGACATTTTATGAGCTGAAAGACCGAAGAAAAAACAATAGTCATAGCATAAGACCAACTATGACCCAGAAGAAGGTTGTAATCTAGAGGGGCATCAACAACTTCCACATCTAGATTTATGATTTTACCTTCGACCCCTATGGGTAAATCCTGCAAAATACCAAAAGGGTGGAAACCTTGGCCATCAAAAGCCTTTAGAATTTTCGGAGACTGAATGAGTGTAGGAGAACCAAGAGATTTCCAACACTGGATCGACATAATACACGTTGAAGCTCTCTCATCAATCACAGTCTGAAATATCGGTCTGTTTTTTACTAACACTGGAATTTGGAAATCCATTTGGTGAGGTAGGCGTGGTGTACTATTCTCTAAATCAAAGATCATAAGGTTATAATCTTGAACATCGACAGCTCCTATGGCAGACAAAAGTAATTTACGCTATGCTGGGCATTACAGCAGCACTTCCAAAGCCGAAATTGCTGAAGGAGAAAAAGCTAAATCATCAATAATGTTGTAATTCTGAGTAGCTCTCGCATGTGGATTGAAATTTGATTTACGAAGAACACCCTTAGCAGGCGGTTTGATTATTAAGTCTAGATTTGGTTTCTCAATCTCTAGCAGACCAGAAACAGGAGGAGGTGTAGTTGATGTGTTTGCATTAGAAGATTCTACTTATTTACCATCAACAGGATTCTTACTACCATAATCTTGCGATCGCGTCGCAATCCGTACATGAGACATCATTAGAATAGGTTCTTCTGAGGCATTCGAGGTAGAACCAACCATATTACTATCTTGAGTTGGAAAAGGATCCTTCAAGACAGCAGGTTGTTGTGAACCTTTAACGAATTTTGCAACCTCTGCTCGATGTGGGCATTCCTTAGTAAAATTATCCTCGTCATAGATGTAATAAGGATAGCGAGGTTTGCGTTTTTCTTCATTGGATTCGTTTTTATCAGTTTTCTCTTTTGAATTCATTTTTTTTTTATTTTTCCCTTTATTTTTACCACAGGATTTAGATTTGGCCATAGATGTCTCTATGACATGAATGTTGGTAGAAATTTTGGGGAATCAGGTAAAGTTATAATAGGAGAAGAATTCTTTGAAGATTTATTATTTCTTTTAGTATTTACTGTACCAATCATACGATCAGCGGCATGAGACCCTGAAGGAGCTGCAACTATTTGACCTTGTTTTGGAAGATCGGGGATTTTTTCATGTAAAGTACTTGACTGCATATAAACAAGGTCAAGGTACTGAGCTTGAGAAATTAATTTATCCTCAGTAACAACGCCAGCCTTAGCTACATATTCAGTGATTTTGGGTAACAATTATTTAACAAACCATTTCGCCAAAATTTGATCCGGAATGTAAACTTTCACCAAACGTCTTCTACGTCGCCATTCATGAATATGATCAGAAATATATGTGGACGTGGATTGCTTTAGTGAAGTTAATAGTTCCGTGCCATTGTTGTATCTGACAGGCAACTGAAAATGAGTCAAGAAGGCAGTTTCTAACTGACTAAAGATATTTAAAGAACCTCGTGGTAACTCAATGTACCATTTGGCGGCAAGACCAATAAGAGTTCTTTGGAAAATATGTAAGTGAATTGAATCATCAATTATTGAATTAGATGCACACCAAAGGTGATAAGTCATCACGTAATTTGATGGATCCTCTCTTGGCTTACCTTCGAATTTGGGTATATCACTGGGCAACTTATGTGGCATTGGCAGCCAGTACGGATAATAGAAAATTGGATCATTCGTAAGGTGCGTCAAATCAGGTAAATCCAAAGTTGCAATAAATGGTAACTGACAGTTAGGGTCACGAAAACCTTGAGTAGCCAAAGAAGTTCCAAGAGGAGGATACCCAGGATAACTGGGAATCGGAGTTGCATTAGGAATTGTGTGACCTCTCAGGTAAACAGGATTAACCGAACCAAACTGGGGTTGTTGAGGCTATTGATAAGTATACCCAGGGTACGGTTGATACTGATAATTTGGATTTTGTGAAACGGGACCGAATTGAGGCTGTCCCTGGTACGGTTGATACATGAATTGTGGTTGACTTGTGACCACCATACTTGTACCAGCTTGTCTCGCAGGCATCTGGACCGAAGTCTAAACTGAAGGTCCTCACTAGGGTACAGAGACTTGAGGGATTTTCACAGATGCAGGGATAGAAGAACTCAGAGCTAAAGATACTCCAGAAACAGGTGTTATAGGTTGAACAGACGTTACAGTAGTTGCAACAGTTTGAGGCGGAGTCTGAGGTGTACTAGGCCCAGACTGCTGAACAAAACTAGCTGTAGGAGTTTGAATAGTAGGCTGGACAGGTTGCTGGGTTGGACCAAAAACCAAAGGCTATCTAGGTTGAGAAGGAAACTGCACATTAGGCTTTATAGGTTGTTGATATTGGGATGGATCCTACACCATATTCATCCTAGGGTATTGTCTCGTAGAAGGTTGAACATAAGGACCATAGCCTAATTGAAAGTAGGGTTGATAAGTAAGTGGTAAATTTCCGGCTCCTTGAACAGATGATTGACCAGAATGCTGTTGGAAACCTTGAATTGGGTACTAACCTTGAGGTTGATAACCCTGAGGCTCGTACTAAAGCTGGGGTTGATAAGGACCCTGAGGAGCATATTGAGTTTGGGTTTGACCCTGGGGTATGTACTGTCCTTGAGGTATGTACTGTCCTTGAGGTTGACCTCCAAAATAGTATGATTCCACAGTTTTTCCTAGAAAAAAGCTACCTTGAGGTTGCCCCCTGGGTGGTAACTGACTGCCTGAAGGTTGCCCCCTAGGCGGTAATTGACTTCCTTGAGGTTGCCCCCCCGGGCAGTAATTGATTTCCCTGAAATTTCCCTCTAGGCGGTAACTGACTGCCTTGAGGTTGAGGATTCGGAATATTACCAGACAGCATAAAGATTTTCTCTGCATTTGATGTTTCAATTTTAATTCCACTTAAACCAGATGATAATACATGTTCAATTGGTTGAGGATCTCTTCTAGAGAAAGTACCAGACAAAGCATGATATCCCGCAGGAACAAAAGGACCACCGTGTAAAAATGCTTCCGATGTCTGGGAAAACATCGATGACTCTCTTACCATGATAGATGACGGATAGTAACCTCTGGGTGTAGGATGAAATGGAATTCAAGGTGTAGAAAAAGCAAGACCCGAATTCTCTAAAAAGTTTGTCAAAGATAGATACCAAGCGTCAGTTCAAATAGGGCTGTAGAAAATATATTCACGCTCCCTAAGATTTAAAGACTGAGGGGATTCGGGAAGAGATAACTCTTCGTCTGGACTAGCTGTAAGTTCTTCAATAGAAATAAGGACAGATGGAAGATCTTCAGTAATAATATTTCTTACCCTAGGTGAACCAGGATTGCTAGAAGTTGGTGTAATAAATCTTGAGGATGTTTCAAAAACAGAAAGTTCAGTTTCAGGCTCAGAAATTTCAGGTTCGTCAGCAAGCTCACTAGAAAAAGAAATACTACTAGTAACTTCCGAAACTGAAATTGGTTCAGAAATATGTTTTGTTATGGGTGTTTGATTATCAATATGAACTATAGATGAAGTTCCAATTTCTGTTGATCTAATTCTACTTCTACTAGATGATACTAGAGCACGCAGCCCTTCAAGTTGACCTGGTGTATATTCAGGGGGTTCCCCTTGAAGTCTCCAGGATTGTCTCGGCAATTCTGCCATGATTAAATATTAACTAATCACACGCAAACAAAGAAAATTTCAATAAAAACACCTAAAGTTTCTAAAGAAACAAACAGCTGAATCACACGCTTAAAAATCTACGAGTTCAAGCCACACACAAATAGTAAACTTCCCATACTAAAAACACTAGTTGGTGATGAAATCCAACATAGTAGAAATTTAATACAGAAAGGGCAGTTGGAACAGTTACCCCGAAAACTTGCTTAATGAAACAGACTGGCACAAGTTTCTTCACAAAACCATCTCGTGTGAAGAGAACCCCCCAAAGAGTCCAAGTGAGTCTAGTCGACGTCTGCTCCAAGTACAATGAGAACTTTCCTTCACCATCACCTTAGGAAATAATCTTAAGTTTTTGGACACTAAGGTTACCAACAATAACAAATACAACTCGGGGAACAGTCTACGATCCGATCCCACGCGCAAGGGTAGAGTAACAAAGCTCAATCCCCTTGAAGGCTCCTCGACATGGTTAATCCAAGGTTTACCAACAAGTGACCCCAGGCTCCTCGACAATGATTAATCTGAGGTTTACCGTTTGTAATGCGTGCGAAATCTTCAATCTTCCCCAATGAAACAAAATTGATTGTCTCAAAGGTTCGGACATGATCTCGTGATTGACTTCTTTAAGAGAAGCTTCCCAGATTGTACCAATTACAATTGGATTTATTTCCTACCGCAAGATTTATCTACTTGTTTGTTTTTACTATCTTGGAGAGTTAATTACTCCCTACTCCAAGATACTAGCCTAAGCTATGTTGGTGACAAGAGCCCTAGAAAATAAAAAGATTGCTAGATGAATTTTAATTAAGCATTAATTTTATGAGTTGTTTATTAAGTCAATAGGTATGGAAATGAAACTTTGATGGTGTGAAGACTCGACTTCCAAAAACACTAAAAATGCACCTAAAAATGATAATCAATTCATTTTCTTTCAATGAAATTCTAGCTAAAGAAAGAGTTTGAGAATGCAATTATTTTAAGAAACAATTATTTCTTCAAACATAAAGAATAACCAAAAGAAAATATTTTTGTATTTTCAACAATAACTCAAAATGAGACAGATTATCAAAGCTCACAATAAAATCCTTTCACTTTCAAAAACTTGAAACTACAAAACAATTTTCCTTCAAAAGAAATCTACAAATTTTAAAAGCACTCAAAACTACAAAACTAATTTCGAGATCTACAAACTTTAAAAATCTAATTGAATAAGAGATTTAATATTTTTTGAAGAATGTTTTACTTAGTTGCTCAACAAACTAAGGATCTATTTTTCCAGAATAACCAATAAATCAAAAAAATTCATAAATATTTTTATAAAAATGAAATTCAAAACCTATAACAAAGTTTTTTCAAAGATTTGCAAAGAAAAAAGTAGATCTATTTCTCAATAAAGGATGGATTTCACAATCAGGTCAGACTCAGAAAAAAAGGCAAAAAAGACCAATGTAATCTCAGGTATTTCAAACTTCCAATGCTTCAAATCACTACAAATACCAAGTCAAAAGCAATCCAAAACGCAAAACTTCTAGAAAATCATCAAAACACAAATACCGTTGGAATTCATTCACAAAAGGCTTTTGAAAGAAACAACGTCAATCTGAGCAGATACTAAGAAATATAAACCAAAAATAAAGATAAACTAAAGAAAGAAATCTGAAATTTTTCAAAATTTTAACTGGGTCCGCAGGCTTCCAGAAGTAACAGGTGCGGTCCCACACTATTTACACAAGGAAAGTGCGAAACTGCCCGCACTGTGCAAAACGATAAAGTTCGGTCCGTAGAAAAACAAAAGAAAAACATAAAATATTTCAATATTTTCAAAAACAGAGAAAACCTAAGCTACTCAGGCAGATATCTATCAATCAAAAACCAGGAAAAACATTTCCTCAAATAAAAATAAAAGAGAACCAAAAACAACAAGTTTTTCTCCAGTGGAGTCGCCAATTTGTTGTACAGATTAATCAATCTTGCGGACAAGACCGATCTCCCTAGTAACAAAAAGGTAATCTAGAAACAACCAACCAAATGAACTAATCTTCCTCTAAGCATACATGATTTACAAAAATCACTATAGAGGTGTAAAATACTTACCGTAGGTCCATCGCTTGTTTGAAGTCATTGTTTTCCCTCGTGCACTTGAAGCAGTTATCCTCGTAAACCTGCAGTCACAAACAAGAAAACATTAAATAGCACCTGTATAGTAAACATCATAAATCATGCTTATCATAGTGATAAAGGAATCTATGAAATAAACAGTTAACTAACAGTTTATTGAGAAAAATGAATCCATTTGTATTAATTTTAAAAGAAGGAAAACCTTACAACCTTAGCCTTGATGTTGAATAGGCCTTCTCGGGGTCCGAACCAGGAATATCCTCTACTCTTATAAGCTCTGCACTCCTCCAACCGAGATAGATAGAGGTATGTGATCTCTCCTCCCAAAAATCTCAGTTAAATGAGTCTGAATCCCAACAGCACTTAACCTCAAATATTTCTAATGCTTGAACTCCCTTTGAGGCTACCCAATGCCTCTTTTTATAGTGGAAAGGAGGAGGTTTTCAGTTCCAACTATGAAGGGATAGAATCCTCCTTCAAAGGGATAAGCTCCTCAAATCAAGGGGTTAGCTCCATAAGGTAAGGGATACATGAACCTCATAAGAGCAGTTCTGCCGCCGCAAGATCTTTTCTAGAAGCTTCTAGAATTTACTGAAAATGATATTTTTGAGTTTACTTGCACCTTTTTAATATTTACATAGGTCCGCACTTATAACACAAATAAAGTGTGTTCAGGTACGCATAAGTCATGAACATTAGGTGCGGGACCGCAGGCAAGATATAGAGAAAGTGAGACACCAAATTTAAGGAGATTTTTAGGAACGTTTCTCTGATTTTCAAGGCTTGACATGAGGAACTGATATGTTAGACTTGCAAAGGAGGAAGTATGAGTGTGTTTACAGGAAAATCTGTCCAGCCAACGACAGGGGATCTCCCCGGTAAAAGGTCCCAATTATACCTTGAACCGTTTGGAATAGGGATCCCGTCCGGGGTGTGGGTCCGGCGACCCCTGATTTCTCCTTTCTTTGGGTCTCGCTTAAACTCTATAAAAGAGTGGATACACACCTAATAAAATGATACAATACATATGATTGATGCATTAAATTTACATATAACACTATGAGTAGCAAGAGGAAATAATAAAGCATGAAGACTGAAGGAAGTGTTGTTAACAACACCTCATTAGGGTCATGCTTGTAAACTATTCTGAACATAAAGGAAACAATTCCTCATGGCGAGAACACCCTTCACTTCCTAAAATTTCTAAATTATAACACAAATGCTAATAAACAAAGCCATCAGTGTTCGTTAAGAAAGTGAAATGAACTCAACCACCATTAACATACTCAGCAAACTATTATGCAATTGTGATATGAATTGAAGATACAGTTCCCTTAATCTAAATATGTTCATAAACTAAAAATATAATACTCAATAGCGCTCGTACATATGACAACACCAGATCCACAAAGGGATTTTCAAAATGCTTGTATTCATGCTCAAATGTATAATCTACTGGTAATACAATGTACTCAGCTTAAGTCCCAAACCAAAGGCCTTTTTACAAGCTCGCGAAGGAGTATTTATAATACAAAACCTGCCCCTTGGGCTTCCTTGACTTTTCATCTTCCTGACCATTGGGTTTCCTTGCAACCTGTGACCTTGGACAATCCGCGACCTACGACCTCGGACCATTCACGACCTGCGACCTTGGGCAGATACACGACCTGCGACCTTGGGTAGATTTGCAACCTGCAACCTCAGGCAGATTCGTGACTTGCGACCTTGGTCAGATTCACGACCTGCGATATTGGGCAGATTTGCGACCTATGACCTTAGGCAGATTCACGACCTGTGACCGCGGGCAGATTCGCAACCTGTGACCTTGGGCAGATTTGCAACCTGCAACCTGCCTGGACTCTGTGACTTGCAACTTGAGACAGTATGCGACCTTGATAAATTTGTGACCTACGACCTTCTTGGATCTTGCAACTTTGTGACCCAGTTGCTGGGTCACTGGGTCGCGTTGTCGAGCGTTTGGCATGGAACACGACTCCATGACCTGGCAACCTAAGGAAATTTGCGACCTAGGGGTTTTATCCCTTCTACATTTCTCTTGTTGAGATATTCTTAGCTCCTGCCACGTGAACCAACATTTCTAGGTAAGAGACAAACTTCCTCGTCTGGGTCATCATCATAATCTCCTCATGTTACCTGTGTGTAAGAGTATTACATTAGCCATGTGTAACCTGTGAAATTATCCTCACGCATACAAACATTTTATGCATGTTGAGGAAGTAATAAATATATATATAAAACGTAGATGCATAAAAGGCATATTGACACATAAAATCAGGAGATTTTAAATATTAGATTGGACCGCTATATAGTCCTGTTCTGTAGGCAATATATGAACGATTGTGCATATCTACTATGTGTCCATCTACTGTCGCAAAAGAACGCTTGAAATTCCAACCGACATCCCCTCCTTCAACATGCACATATGGCTAGCCTTTACTTAATATATTTTTTTAAATGGAGACAACCAAAGCCAGGGGAGCTCTCATGCGCTCCTATGTGCTGAGACTGGCTATGATGCACGACCCCCTAAAAGTATTTCAAGGCTGCGACCAGCCTCTCCATAGCTGATTGTTGTCATCCCTTTAGTTTCTCGAAGCCTTGTAGAGTGTGTACAAATCCGCCCAACGATATGAAACACCCAGCTTGATGTTATTTTGTTACTAAGCTAGGGCTTCCATGTGTTTTTTAATGCGTTCTCTGAGGCTCACCGATATCATTACCACTTCGGAACCAACTACCACATAATATTTCATTTGAACAATAAGGTTCATTTGTTCTTGTGCCTCACTAGTTGGTGCGCTCTTGTCCCTTGCCTTCATCATATGGTCATCAGTTCACTGGTTTTAACTTATTTCTTTCACGACAAAATGTTAAAGATGCATTTTTCTTCATTTGTATAGATGCTAGCTTTGCTTCCAAGCACCTTGTAGCACAGTTACATAGCCTAGCCTTGAATTATGTGAAGGTGCTGATGATACCTTGGTAGGTACACAGAAGGTGCATCCCATGGACAGTTTTCAAATCATCCGAGCAATTACCTAAACTTGGTTTTAATCCCTTGGGCGTTAGGGATACCTTTGAGAGAAGATGGCATTTCGAAGTGGGGTTGCATAGTCGGAAACTTTCATGGGTCGCAGCCTCTAGTGGATGCACATTTTGCGACCTTGCGACCTCAGGGAGGTCACATAGTCACACTTCGAGTAAGGTCACACCTCCTAGCTAGTAGCAACTGTTGCAACCCCATGACTTGGGTTGCGGTCGCATAGTCGGCAAGTCCCACTATCTAGACCCTTCTCTCACTTCCCATGACGGTCGACTGCCAAAATATCTCGATCCAAATGACCCCGACCTCCAGCAAGTGACAGTCTACATCGATGCATCAGAATCACTGGCTGAAATGCTTTGGATTTATGAGGCGTGAAGATTGAGCTCAGAGAAACGTGTCTCATAGGGTTTGAATTATTTGGATGGCTGCAAGAACGCCTGTTATTTTCTTTTGTCCTGGGAGATTCAATGAGAGGCGCCATTTTTTTTTTAATGCCTTCTCTTGCCTTTTGAAACGTGTACGTTCTAAACATCGAACCAAATCGTGATTTTCGCCTCCTCGGTCACTTATACATCTGCTTTTGGAATGCGCCAACCTTCATTCTGTTTAGCATGGCCTGAAATCGTGACATGCTGAGATGCTGTGGACAAATTATGCGTTAAAATTTTTCGGTTTTGGTGCATTAACATCGAATGTTACAATATGTTTCCAAGCTGCTCACCAAAACGGCGGATCGTATCACCATTTCTTCGGTATCCATTCAGAAAGCTGACTCATCTCCTCCAGCATTCGTGGCACCTAGCTTGGCATCGGTGGTGAGCTGGATCTGTGATGTCGATAAACAAACTGTGGCATGCAAGGAACGTCTTTGGTGCTGACACGTCATTTTGTTAACCTACATTCTTGTTCTTCAACGATATGGTTAAAAACCATAATCGGGCATCGTTTAAAACATAGGCTATGAGCTATCGTGATTTTACGACTCTCTCCTTGGTTTGACTATTATGCACTACAATTATTATACATTTCCATCGTGGCTTTGTTATAACCTTCCGCCCACATTTCAAACATACATTTGACCACTAAATATATGCTCTAAATGTTTTACTATAACATGCGACCATCATATATGTCTGTTCTAAAGACTAGACTTCGGCATAGAAGTGTTCGCGCCCATATGTAGTTTTGATCCATGTTTTAATCGTAAGGTTTGAATGCTATATATATATGTCTGCTCCAAACATTTACCATAGGTAGAAAACCCGTCATCGAACCTTTGCACCCATTTGTAACGCTTTCACATAGTTCTTATAACATGCTACTATAGGTTTGTCATACACTCTGCCCCATGTTTTAAACATAAGTTTTGATCACTATATCCGCCATAGAAATATTTAAGCTCATTTGTAATGTTTTTCCATATATTCTTGATCCACCATCTCATATGGTTTTGAAACCATAAGGCCCTTTATCTTTTTTGTGCCTTGGTTTAATTATATAGCTCTTTAAACTGCAACCTTGGTCCTCATATTTGCACCCACCATGTAGCTCGAGATTAATAGCTATTGTTTCCCAAACGTGTGGTTGACATCTGAAATTCTCCCATTGGCTTGCTAACATTACTAGTCTCTTGCTCCTCCTCCTCCCCTGTTTCGCAACTTTGTCCTTGTTTTTGAGCCCACTTTTATTTCTCTCGATGACATGACAAAATTGAGGAGTTTGTCACCCGCGGGGTTGACCTGTGTGGAACATTACAACATCACAATTACTCTTTGATAATGGTATTCCTAAATAAAACATATGAGACTAACAAGCTTACAAGAATTATTCAAACAACATGCTTAATGACCCATGGTGAGAGGGTTGCTAATGTACATCCTCAATGCACAGAAAAGTTCCTATTCGAGTGTATGCTGGATGATCCCTCCCACATATGGCGTGATTGCAACAACAACATCTGACCATGATGGTGAGAAATCTCATGAGGGGTTGGGGATAGGTCACTGGGAAGTTACTGACTGCAGGTTGGGTGAAAGAATTTAACGACTAAGCGAGCAGAGGGGGACCCGAAATTTCAAATATACCCAAAATTTTGGGTGGTGTTGTAGCGGCTACAACAAATGGCGAACCACTGGTAGAATCCAACATCTCTTTCAATATCACAACAAAATTCTGAGCCAATATAGTGATTTAAGGGAATATTGAACTGGTTCTGCAGGGACCCTTTGAATTACTTTGGCCTTTACAAGTATGCCCAGTCCTTGTGCCTCAACTAGGTCTCGCTAATTAGAACAGATCAAAGAGAAAGCTCACAGACGCCAGTAGCCTGTTGATGATGTGAAGAGAAAGGTAGGGGGTTTATTATTCTCAGGATTTTTTAAAGTAAGTTTCCGGTGTTGCTCCACTGCCATCAGGCCTGGACAGTACCCCGATGGAGTCACTTCAAGAAATCACAAATGTTGCTCCACTGCCAGCAAGCCTGGTCAATACCCTGACGGAGTCGTTGCATTACCTCTCTGCGCAGGAAGCCTTTCTCGATCCTTTACCCCTATTTGTTTCATGTGCTTGCAGCAATTATTTTTATGTGCTCGTGGCACTTATTTTTCATGGGCGGATGAGGGATCCTGACTTATTTTACGAGCAAGAGAGGTTGTTTCTTTTTTTACAGAAACTGAAAGATATCCTGATTGGGTTTTTCCTTGTGCCAAAACTTCACATCCCATTCACCAAAATAGGTGAAGCGTGCAAAAAAGATCATTTAGATGTCCAAGACTATGCTCCCACATGAAACTAGCTCGTATTTCCCCTGCTAAATAAGTTTGGACTCATAGGCATCTTATTGAGAATGCGACTTCGATGACTTATCCTGTGAGGAAGTTGCCTCTTGAGATAGCCACCGCAACCTCGCGCAAACAATGGGGTTACTGTTTCAGCAATTGGGGCAGAACAAGTCCGCAAGGTGGTAGGGTTTCAATGAGGGCTCATGCAGTGATAGGAGATATGTGGAATATTTTCAAAGATATATCAACAATCTGTGGAAATGATGTGAGGAAGACAGTGTACGACACAATTTAATAGGCGAGGCTCAAGATGCAATGCAATGCCATGTGCGAGAATGATCAACTAGTTGTGGGTGGAAAAGAGGCACAATACAAGCAGTGATTATTTATGCAGTAGCAAGCAGCTGAAAATGAAATGAAAGGAAAGTACTTGTAACATGATGTTGCCTAAGATATTAATCGTAAGCAAAAATATAAAACACACTTTTAAATTATAAAGTAAATATTTGGAAAGTAAAACTAATAAAAACTTTTAACTAACAAAATTTTATTAACACGTCCTAGCTAGCCTACACCTAAACCCTAGTTTAACCCATGAGGTGGTCGAGTTATGTAAAATCAGCTTTCCAGTGCAACCACCGCATTAATTTCCATCTTGCAACAACAACAATGCTTGGGATCAGGGCTAGCATCCAAAAAAGCGCAGTAACAACAAAACTTACCTGAAGAGCAAGTGGAACGGCAAGAAGATCATGGATACTTACCAAAGAACATGCCAGAATAGATTGTGCGAGCTGAATTCTACTCTCAACCTAATACACAGCACTGTGTTTTTGAAAATCATCATTTATAAATGACACACATCCATCCATGCACAATCCTAGGTCTGATGGGTGTTGGGTAAGCCATTGCCTATTCACAGGCACATTCACTAGATAGGGTTGGTCAAGCAAATCAGCAACTTCATTTTGGTGGTGGGGATAATTGATTTCCTGGAATGGAAACACTGAGCGTGTGCCAGGGGAGTCACGGATGTTTGCGTATCCGAGAGCAGAAACCCTAATTTTGAAAACCCTAGTTCAGAGTTGTTCCTGGAATTTGTCAAGGATATGAGGATCTGAATCCACTTTCAGTGGAGGCTACAATTCCTGACCGTATTGAACAAACTCCAGACCTTCGAGTGGGGGGTATCCCAACTTTGAAGGTTTGGCGAGATCAACAGGCGATTGGATGTGATCATGGATTGTGGTGAGTTGCAAAATTTTAGTGGGCTTTGTATCAATTTGGTCAAATGTTTGCGCGCTAACAGGTTGATAGATCGATGTATCAGATTCTTTAGATTTTCCAGGATGGGGTGGTTTTACCGTAAGTTTTTTGGGCAGTTGATGGGTTTGCCAAAAATCACATGTTAGTGCCTAAATGCAACTGGTATTGGCTAGGCAACAACTTGAAAGATTAGATAGAATGGTCGGTGTTTTCTTACCAACAAATAAACTGGGGTATATCGATTGTTGCATACCAACTGTTGGGGGACAGGAATATGTGCTCAAGGTAACCTCATTAGAATGAAAAATCCACCCAGAAAAAACGATATCCAACGTGGTTATGCTGGGAGGAGCATGGTACTTGGGAGTCATTATTTCAGAAACCCTAATATGAGAAAACCTAGTTGGAGTTGTTTGACGAGTCTTGTCAGGATCGGAAGAAATAGGGATGAAGGCCAGCAAGGGCGGGAGCGCTTCGATTCCCTGATGGGTACTTGAATCTTCATAGAGCGAATTATTAAATTCTGGTGTCTCCATATGGTCAGAGACACCATAAGGTAGTATAATAGGCTTTATCCTCTTGCGAGTGTCTATACTTGCTCAGAACTTTTGAGGTCACAACTCCACTACCTGAAAACTCAGGAGGAGGGGCAAGAATATCACAAATAGCAACACTCTCCTTGGAGGCCTGAATGTAGTCTGGACTCAGGGAGATGGACAAGGAAGCATTAGGGACAAAGTCTGAACAACTGGTAACTTGCGGGTCATCATAAGGAACACTAGGATCAGACTAGGTTGCTACTTGAAATTGTTCAAGGGAAACGAAGATCACATACGTGAACTGTTCTCTTAACAACTTCCAATCGACATCCTTTTCAGGGAACTCGAAAAAATAATGAACAAATCTGATGGAAAATTCATCTAGAGGTTCCTGAGGTTCCATTCTGATGTCATTTGGCTTCATCAATACATTTTGAAAATCATACCTATGAAAAGCTTGTTGAAATTCACTGGCGAGTTGTTCAAACGAATGGATGGAAGCTTCCGGCAATGTGCGGCACCATTGATTAGCGTGACCTTGTAGAGTGAGGAAGAAAAGCAAACAAATCAAACCTTCATTGTCAATTTCGTAGTACTCACCAAATTCACAGAAATCTGAAAGGTGTTGGGTTATGGATACTCCGTTTTCACCATCGAATTTTAACTGGGACAAGTGATACATAAGTTCACCGGGGATGAGACATCGAGGCTCATAAAACTCCGACAAACATCTCGAGAGAATGATTTGGGGACGAGCCATTACAGATATGAGATTAACTGCAGGCTCTAAGGCTCAGCTTGTCATCTGGCCCTCATTAGGGTCATGCTCGTAAACTGTTCTGACCACAAAGGAAACAATTCCTCATGGCGATAACACCCTTCACTTCCTAAAAGTTCTAAATGATAACACAAATGCTAATAAACAAAGCCATCAGCGTTCGTTAAGAAAGTGAAATGAACTCAAACACCATTAACATACTCAACAAACTGTTATGCAATTGTGATATGAATTGAAGATACAGTTCCCTTAATCTAAAGATGTTCAGAAACTGAAAATACAATACTCAATAGTGCTCATACATATGACAACACCAGATCCACAAAGGGATTTTCAAAATTCTTGTATTCGTGCTCAAATGTATACTCTACTGGTAATACAATGTACTCAGCTTGAGTCCCAAACAAAAGGCCTTTTTACAAGCTCGCGAAGGAGTATTTATAATACAAAACCTGCCCCTTGGGCTTCCTTAAATTTTCATCTTCC
Organism: Pinus albicaulis; assembly: GCA_034641835.2. Taxonomy (NCBI): domain Eukaryota; kingdom Viridiplantae; phylum Streptophyta; class Pinopsida; order Pinales; family Pinaceae; genus Pinus; species Pinus albicaulis. The sequence goes on from CM076570.1 coordinate 1,526,223,315, forward strand.
TGACCGTTGGGTTTCCTTGTGACCTGTGACCTCGGATCGAACCATTCACGACCTGCGACCTCGGGAAGATACGCGACCTGCGACCTTGGGCAAATTCACGATCTGTGACCTTAGGCAGATTCACGACCTGCGACCTTGGGCAGATTCGCGACATGCGATCTCAGGCAGATTCGTGACCTGCGACCTTGGGTAGATTCGTGACCTGCGACCTCGAGCAGATTCGCGACCTATGACCTTGGGTAGATTCGCGACCTACGACCTTCCTGGACTCTGCGACTTGCGACTTGAGGCAATCTTCAACCTTGATAAATTTGTGACCTGCGACCTTCTTGGATCTTGCGACTTTGTGACCCAATCGTTGGGTTGCGTTGTCGAGAGTTTGGCATGGAACACGACTCCGTGACCTGGCGACCTGAGGAAATTTGCGACCTAGGCGTTTTATACCTTCTACATTTCTCTTGTTGAGATATTCTTAGCTCCCGCCACATGAACCAGCATTTTTGGGTAAGCGACAAACTTCCTTGTCTGGGTCATCATCATAATCTCCTCATGTTACCTGCATGTAAGCATATTACATTAGCCATGTGTAACATGTTAAATTAGCCTCACGCATACAAACATTTTATGCGTGTTTAGGAAGTAATATATATATATATATATATATATATATATATATATATATATATATAACATAGATGCATAAAAGGCATATTGACACATAAAATCAGGAGATTTTAAATATTAGCTTGGACCCCTGTATAGTCCTGTTATTTAGGAAATATATGAACGATTGTGCATATCTACTATGTGTCCATCTACTGTCGCAAAATAACGCTTGAAATTCCAACTGACATCCCCTCCTTCAACAGGCATGTATGGCTAGTCTTTACTTAATATATTTTTTTAAATGGAGACCACTGAAGCTAGGGGAGCTCTCATATGCTCCTATGTGCTGAGACTGGCTATGATGTACGACCCCCTCAAGTATTTCGAGGCTGCGACCAGCCTCTCCATAGCTGATTGTTGTCGTACCTTTAGTTTCTCGGAGCCTTCTAGAGTGTGTACAAATCCGCCCAGCGATATGAAACGCCCAGCTTGACGTTATTTGGTTACTGAGCTAGGGCTGCCATGTGTTTTGTGATGCGTTCTCTCAGGCTCACCAATATCATTACCACTTCGGAGCCAACTACCACATAATATTTCATTTTAACAATAAGGTTCATTTGTTCTTGCGCCTCTCTAGTTGGTGCGCTCTCGTCCCTTGCCTTCATCATATGGTCATCAATTCACTGGTTTTAACTTATTTCTTTCACGACACGATGTTAAAGATGCATTGTTCTTCATTTGCAGGGATGCTAGCTTTGCTTCCAAGCACCTTGTAACGTAGTTACATAGCCTAGCCTTGAATTATGTGAAGGTGTTGATGATACCTTGGTAGGTACTCAGAAGGTGCATCCCATGGACATTTTTCAAATTTTCCGAGAAATTATCTAAACTTGGTCTGAATCTTTTGGGTGTGAGGGATACCTTTGAGAGAAGACACCATTCCGAAGCGGGGTCACATAGTCAGAAACATTCATGGGTCGCAGCCTCTAGTGGATGCACATTTTGCGACCTTGTGACCTCAGAGAGGTCGCATAGTTGCACTTCGAGTAAGGTCGCACCTCCTGGATAGTAGCAACTGTTGCGACCCCGCGACTTGGGTTACGGTCGCATAGTCGTCAAGTCACACTATCTGGACCCTTCTCTCACTTCCCACGACGGTCGACTGCCAAAATATCTCGATCCAAATGACCCCGACCTCCATCAGATGACAGTCTACGTTGATGCACCGGAATCACTGGTTGAAATGCTTTGGATTTATGAGGCATGAAGATTGAGCTCAGAGCAACATGTCTCGTAGGGTTTCAATTATTTGGATGGCCGCAAGAATTCCTATTATTTTCTTTCGTCCTGGGAGATTCAATGAGAGGCGCCCTTTTTTGTTTTAATGCCTTCTCTTGCCTTTTGAAATGTGTACATTCTAAGCATCGAACCAGATCGCGATTTTTTCCTCCTTGCTCACTTATACATCCGCTTTTGGAATGCGCTAGCCTTCATTCTGTTTAGCATGGCCTAAAATCGTAGCATGCTAAGATGTTGTGGACAAACTATGCGTTAAAATTTTCCGGTTTTGGTGCATTAACATCAAACGTTACAATATATTTCCAAGCTGCTCACCAAAATGGCAGATCGTATCACCATTTCTTCGGCATCCATTCGGCAAGCTGACTCACCTCCTCCAGTGTTTGTGGCACCAGGCTTGGCATCGATGGTGAGCTGGATCTGTGATGTCGATAAAAAAACCATGGCATGCGAGGAACGTCTTTGGTGCTGACACGTCCTTTTGTTAACCTACATTCTTGTTCTTCAATGATATGGTTAAAAACCATAACCAGACATCGTTTAAAACATAGGATATGAGCTATCATGATTTTACGAATCTGTCCTTGGTTTGACTGTTATGCGCTACATTTATTATACATTGCCATCGTGACTTTGTTATAACCTTCTGCCCACATTTCAAACATACATTTGACCACTAAATATATGCTCCAAATTTTTTACTGTAACATGCGACCATCATATATGTCTACTCTAAAGACTAGACTTCGGCATAGAAGCGTTTGCCCCCATATGTAGTTCTGCTCCATGTTTTAATCGTAAGGTTTGACCGATATATATATATATGTCTGCTCCAAACATTTACCATAGGCATAAAACCCACCATCGAACCTTTGTGCCCATTTGTAACGCTTTCACATATTTCTTATAACATGCTACTATAGGTTTATCATACACTCTACCCCATGTTTTAAACACAAGCTTTGATCACTATATCCGCCATAGAAATATTTAAGCTCATTTGTAATGTTTTTCCATATATTCTTGATCCACCATCTCATATGGTTTTGAAACCATAAGGCCCTTTATCTTTTTCGTGCCTTGGTTTAATTATATAGCTCTTTAAACTGCAACCTTGGTCCTCATATTTGCACCCACCATGTAGCTCGAGATTAATAGCTATTGTTTCCCAAACGCGTGGTTGACATATGAAATTCTACCATTGGCTTGCCAGCACCAACATGTGTGCTTCCGCACTGCTGCTGGGCGCGAAAATGCCTTGAATGAGATTATCATTCTCAAGGGAAATTTTCTGAGTCCACTTGGTTCACCAGGCTATACTTCAGGCTAGACTTGTCGAGGTGGTGAAATATTTTCCTTTGTGTGCACACATCGACATTGAGCTAGTATGGTGCAGAATCTTCAAAACTTCTTTTAAGCTGAGATATCTTCCATCTCAGAAAATACTCCATCCAGTCCCTACGTAAGCTTAGATCATAGCAAATGCTTCTGATTTATGTGAGATGGCATTCGATACGGACATTTCCAAATGGAGCGTTTCTAAGTACCTGGTGCGTACTAGTGAAGAAAGCCTTATTTGTATCAGTGATATAAAAGGTTCTTTCTCTGATAAACATGTATCACAGCATCCTCCTTCTAACATTACTAGTCTCTTGCTCCTCCTCCTCCCCTGTTTCGCAACTTTGTCCTTGTTTTTGAGCCCACTTTTATTTCTCTCGATGACATGACAAAATTGAGGAGTTTGTCACCTGTGGGGTTGACCTGTGTGGAACATTACAACATCGCAACTACTCTTTGATAATGGTATCCCTAAATAAAACATATGAGACTAACGAGCTTACGAGAAGTATTCAAACAACATGCTTAATGACCCATGGTGAGAGGGTTGCTAATGTACATCCTCAATGCACAAAAAAGTTCCTATTCGAGCGTATGCTGGATGATCCCTCCCACATATGGTGTGATTGCAGCAACAACATCTGACCATGATGGTGAGAAAGCTCATGAGGGGTTGGGGATAGGTCGCTGGGAAGTCACTAACTATAGTTCGGGTGAAAGACTTTAACGAATAAGTGAGCAGAGGGGGACCCGAAATTTTGAATATACCCAAAATTTTGGGTGGTGTTGTAGCAGCTACAACAGAGTGATAATGAGCTCATACATATAGCAGAATGTCAAGATGACAATTTTCAGTGTAACAGATTGCCCCCTAAAGTACAAAGTCTGGAATAGATGAAGCTGAAGTTTGTCATAATGAAGAGTGCAGTACTTTATCATTTCAAGGATCACCTTGTGGACACCCCAGTCGGAACCTGTAAAAACATTCAATGCAATATATATATATATATATATAGATAGATAGATAGATAGATAGATAGATAGATAGATAGATATATATATATATATATATATATATATATATAGATAGATAGATAGATAGATAGATAGATAGATAGATAGATAGATAGATAGATATAGATAGATAGATATATATATATATATATATATATATATATATATCATAGCTGAGGTAGGCATTCCCATACTCAGATCGAAACTAACTAGAAACTGATTCAAACTGTTCTGATATAAGAATGATTTTGAATACATCACAGTATAGACATGTGTAGACAGAGTATGGATGCAGCCATCTGTTTATGAATATTCTACTGTATAAATGATAACAAAATTCCTTGCAGCCTGGATGGTAGAAACTAGATCCAGGGTCTTGATTTCCGCTTCTCGAACCAGTACGATTCTATCCATGTGAATGAATGTGTCGAATTCGAACATGGTAGAAACCACTTGATTACCAGTCAATGATGTAAACTGTTAACAAGTGTGAGAGTAACCACCAGTAATGTTAATGGTTCTCAAAGTACTTAGTACAATCCATGAAATTTGAATGAATTAGTTGAATTCGAACACATCACGGAATCGTTCGATCAAAGGTCAATGATGTAACCTGTCGTCGAAGGCGAGAAACCTGCCATTGAGGCATGCAGATTTCAAGGTACTGACGATTTCTAGATCAACTTCCTAGATAATGAGGTGTCATTGATAGAAAGTGATCTGTCATAGGGAAGCCCACAACATGAAATCATAGATCAAGTTTTGAAGAAATATATTGGCAAGGGCTGACTCAGGGATGGTCAAAATTGAAGAAAAATATTTTGCAGATGAATGGTTTATTTGAACTGTCCTCTTGAACACATAACGACATTGCAGATGTTTTGGTGACAATAAACCCAAAGCTAATACCCAAAAACCAGCTGAAAACTTTCAATGTGGTTTGATTAACTGTTAGGTAAATGATTTCCCAACACAGGTGTAAAAAAGGTGTCGTGTTCAAGAGTGGTTAACTGGATTTTCAAAAAATCAAAATACAACAAACAAGTCCATTTTTGTCTCTTTTCCCCCACCATTTCTGGCAAGTACCTCTTTATTTTTTACAAGCTTGAGGAGGATAACATTTTCTTGTTTATAAGCTCATCCTTCGGATGATTCCAACTTAGTTTAAGATTCAAACCCTAAGAAGGAGTGGTTCGTTCCTGTTTAGAATTGAACAGGTCCTTTACTGTTAAGTTTTAACGAGTCCAGTATAGGATAAACTCAGTGTTTTTCAATTTTAGGGAGTCAGAAGAAAAACTTAAGAAAACTCCGTGGGTGTACTTTTTTGTAAATTTAGTCTCTCGAGCCCGAAAAAGGATAAAATAATGCAGGAGAGAACTCTATTGACCGTAATTAGTCAACGTATACCTTTTTCGTAAATAGTCCATTTCAGTCCGTAAAAGGGGTAAACTTATACTGAAAGGACGATCATTCATTTACTATAACGAGTTTGAATAATCAAGTGCTCGGCAATATTTTAATGTTTAGAGAGTCTGAAAAGGGCCTAAAAGAGGACTCCAAGTTTTCTCTTTTTCGTAAATTTTTGAAAGAGTCCAAAAAAGTGATAAAAGTATGTTCTTTGTTGAAAAACGACCAATTCTTCTAAAAAATCCAATTTCTGCACAAAAACTTGAAACATTACACATACCTATTTAAGATAAATAAAAATTCTTTCAAAAATAACCTTTTTAAAGTGAAAAATAAACAAATTAGAAACTCGTTTATTCGAAAAAAACTTATAAAAATGGATTTTCTAACTTCATTTTTACCGTTCGAGTTCAGAGTGAAAAGTAAAAGCTTTTGGGTAAAAAAATTCCTATGAAGATTCAGGAAGATCTGTCCAACGAAATCGAGAACCGTCAGCTCCATGTAATCCACGACCTCCTAATCTTGTATTTCATCTGTTTTCATTTCATTTTTAGGCTCTATATTTTATTTTTAAGAGAAAAATATGTTTTAAAAAATCGCCCGTGGGGGTCTGCAGGCACAACACACGGGCCCTACGGACCCCGAATTTTTTCTATATAGAAAAAGGTCGTGGGTTCGCACTTGTCACACAGCACGCATGCATTCCTACGCACTGTGTATGAAAACAAAGTGCGGACCCCATGCAATTAGATTTCAAAGTTGAATTTCTCAATTTCCGCCCAAATTTTTTTAAATTAGATTGTTCTAATATATATTTTTATGCATTGTAGGATAAGCAAGATGCTAATTTGGAGAGAACGTTAGCATGAAGACGTGGATGACGCCACAATGCTCCGTTTTCCCACAATGCAAGCATTAAGAGCATGCGGTTTGTATAAATTCTGGGCCATTCAGGGCATGAGGGCACAGGTAGACCTCCTAACATGGCTGGTGAACAGGTGGAACGTACAGGACCAGTGTTTCATTACTGGTGGCCACCAGCTCGAAATTGAGCTGGAGGATATTTATTTTCTGACTGGTTTATCCAAAAGGGGCAAACAAATTTCCTTGTTTGGGACTAGGCCAGGTGGCCAGACTGTCGCTAGTCTTCGACAAGAGTTCTATAATGATCAGGCAGACCCTAGGGAAAAACGTATTGACATAAAAATTATCATCCATCCCGAGCTAAAATTTATTGCATTTACTGTTACCAGGCTGTGTAGGAGTGCAACACTACATGTGGCTACCAGTTCCCAGATGCGCATTGCTGTAGACTGTTTTCGAGCCACAATTTTCAACTCGTGCAAAGCTCTGTTGGCCAATGTAAAAGGAAAACTAACCACAACGAAGAATGGAAAACTAAATAACTTTGGATATGGATCCATTGTAGTCACCTTTTCTCTAGAGAGGATCCCCATTTTAGCTCCGCAGAACATTCCTGTTGATGCCGGTCGACCTCGAGAACCTAGGATGGTTCGTTGGGTTACATTGATGGCTCGTCATGGTATTGAGGGCGTCGAGATTGTTCGATTTCCTCCTTCATATTTTCGTTGGCTGGAGCGCCAAATTTTTGTTATAGAGGATTTTCCATACGCTGGGATAGATTTCTGCGGTGAGCAAGAGATGACTCTCCCAGCAGGGGAACAGTGGGATGAATCAGGTAAAATCATTTTCAACAATTTCTAAGTGCTAATTTTTTTTTTGTTTTTTAATCGTCTTGAAATTAATAACCAAAAGTTTAAAATGTAGATGTGGGCCCACGACGACTAGCCCATCTCTAGCCTTATGAAAGAAGACAACCAGTTGCAGCCGCACCAGCCCCAGCAGGCCAATCAGCAGAGATCTTTTCTGATTTAGAGCATCACCTAGAGCACCTGACTCTAGACATTCCAGAGACAGACATAGATGATATTCCTCTCAGATTACAGAGATACGTGATTGGTGTTCCATGACCTTTTAGGAGGTTCCTGTGTAGGGTGGATCGGGTAGTGGTCTCTTACCATTATCACCATCAGTGATGGGATGATCATGTCGTAGACTCATACTTTTGACCTTTTGTATTACCATTTTTTCCGATCATAAGGTTTTTTCAACCTATGATCGAAGATGATATATATATTTTTTGAAAACACTTCTATACTATGATATATCACTATTTACCGGCTATCTGTGTACATGTTATGAATTTTGTTTAATTTACTGTTTTGATTATTGTAAATGTCGATTTATCATACTAGAAGCAACTACATCTGCTAATGTATTTAAATGTCTTGGAATATGCTAATATTCAATGTAATCAAATTCACGTTCCAAGAGACGAACTCTTAAAAATAACTGTAATAACACTGGATTTCTAATGGCATAAACCCTGTTGAGCTGTAATACAACAAGTTCAGAATCCAACCTAACAATCAAACTCTGAATTCCAAAAGATATGGATTCAAATAGTAACTCAATCACTGCACTATACTCTGCAATGTTATTCGTTGTTTGACCAAGGCTTACCCCATGCATGGATACTAACTCATCAAAGGGTGAATAAATAACCCAAGCTGCGGAAGAAACGTTCTGTGTAGTATGACAAGCACCATCAGCAAAACCAACGTAGGTTTGAAGAGACGTCAACATCTGCAATATCAATAGTAAAACTCAGATAAGCAGGAATAGTGACAAAACACACTTCTAAACTAGGCACGCTTTTCTAATATAAAACACACCAGCTGTAAAGAAATCTAATCTAATTAAATCTCCACACCATATTTAAGCATAATATCTCTTTAGATAAATCCCATTTCTAGGTTTATCTAAAGGGACACCGTCAAAATATATCAACTCGTAGGCCCCTTTTTCCAGCTTTTGCTTAACAATGAAGGGACCATGCCACATAGGCATGAATTTTCCAGCTCCTAGCTTACCATTGGCTTGATCATAAACTAAGACTATGTCTCCTTCTAAAAAATTTCGATGGGTGACACTTCTATCATATTGAGCTTTTATTCATTTAACATGAGCCTCATTTTCTATTGCAGCACTTCGTCGATTCTCATCTAGCTGAGCCAAGTACAAAAAGCGTTTTTCCTCTTCATACGTAGCTGGAAGTAATTCTATGGCTAATTTCAAAGACGGAATTTCGCATTTAATCAGTAACACAGCTTCCAAACCGTAAACCAGTTGAAAGGGAGTGAAACCAGTTGATGTTTTTACCGAGGTTCGATATGCCCAAAGTGCTGAAAATAACATGGAATTCCAATTCGACTTATGAATACCAAGAATTCGTCTGATCATAGTGACTAAAAATTTATTGATAGCTTCAACCAGACCATTAGCTTGCGGATAATATGGAGTGGAACTATCGTGGCACAGGCCAAGTTAATTTGTCAATTCAGTCATCATGATATTTCGAAAATGACTTCCATGATCTGTAATAATGGCTTGAGGAACACCAAACCTAGCAATTTGTAACATCGGAAGTTGTAGATTTGAATGTTGTAGCAGAAGACTTGTATGCTTGTTGACTTTGATAGCAGAAATAGCTTTAATTATAAAAATACACAAGATATATTTATAATAATAAATATTTTATTGATATGATATAAGACATTATTGAATGATTATAATGAGGCCCCGCTTTTATACCTATGCAGGTACCTTTTCATGAACCGGCATGTCTTTTAGACATGCCTTTTCATTAACCTAATGACTATTTAACATAATCCTAATTGATTAGCTAATAATTGCATTTATTTGTATTTGTTCTAATAATGACTATATTTATTACTTTAGTTATGAATTAGGTTCATAACATTGCCTCCTTCTTCGAAAAGCTTTGTCCTCAAAGCTTAACTTTTCGACAATTTCCTTTACTTTAGATTATCTGCTAGAAGTCCTTATTGATACTTTGTTTTTATTTTTTAGGACTTCACGACTTTTCTGATTCTAAACCTTGAGTACTTCGTTGACCTTCCAAAATTTAATCCTTATACGTTGGTCAACTTATATTTTAAATTCCATTTAAGCTATAAACTGTTTTTTTCCTTCTTAAAAATGGAACTAGAATATATAGTATTTAACTCCTTCTCTCTTTTTTTCTTTACTAATTTAATTAATCAAATAGTAATTTTAATTAATTAAATTAATATTTCTTTTTATTTATTTATAATAATTTATTATAAATATAAACTATATATATGTTATATTATAATAGTTGTAACTATATAACATATATATAATATATATATCGATCAAAAACCCTTCTGTTTTTTTTTCTTTAAACCGTCACACCTAATAACACGTCTGCCCATCAACGTCTCCACGAATTTTTTATTATATAATTAATCGAATCCATGATTGGCCTGATCCTTTCAAAACATGAAACTTTTCAGCATTCAGCCCATTTGTTGAAGAGTCAAGATAGATCTTTGAGAGTGAGAATATACACAATATTCTACTGCGTGAACAATCACATCCTTTTTAAATGTAGAAACTGAAACTCCAACCATCTCTGCGTCGAGGTAATTATGAGAAATGAAAAATTCACACTCTCGCTTCAACGAAAAGATGCCATAGTAATCGGCAACTATGAGAATGTCGGCATAGTCAGTGGGTTCAGCGTCTAAGCCCAGTTGACCCGTGTAGATGAAATCAATCACGGATATAAACGCTAAAAACCCTATGTCGTGAACACGGATAACCCCACCCGTGTCTTGGAAATAGTCATCGGCCAGCAATGCCACGAATACCGGGGACGACTCACTGAGCAATTGCTTATGGGCCCGGATCTGTTTCATGTCATTGTCAAGAAAGAACGTCACATCGAAGGGTAAACCGACATTGTGTGACGGTCGCGGCCAAGAAAGTTTGGGCAGCGCTCTATCGAAATGATAACTGAAAGCCTCATCGACTATATGCTTCGCGTTGAGGTTATTGTCCAAAGCATGACTATGCAAAAACTGCCTGGAGCGACAGGCGATGGTGTAGAGCGCCTCGGCCGCTTCCCCCTAATGGGCTTCATTTGAAACCTGGCCGTAAAAATTAAAAAGAATCTCCAACAATATGTGATAGACAAAAATATATCCGAATTTATTAGGTTTTTCCAACACAGCTAGCGCATCAGCACAAAGCACTCCAACCTCATCCACTTCGTCGGCTTCCCTGGCAGCTAGAACCAGACTCTTGGCACTGTGCTCGTTAGCCTCGTCCTAGAATAGAAACTCCATGTGACGCCAGAAAGTGGAGGTCGTATCTCTCACTTCCTCCTCCTGCAACTCTGTGGTTCTGAGGATCCTGAGGCCTCCTTTCTTGATGAAAAAAACAAGGTCGTCTTTGTAACCTGCCAATCGGAACAAAAGCGCAGCAAGAACCACCACAACATCCAGGTCTTTCTGCATGGAGGAGAAGCAGAAGACCGCCATTAATGCCTCCAGGCCCCCCTCTTGTAAAATTTGATATCCCACGGCCTCGGCCTAGATGCTCACGGACAGATGGTCTAGGGAAAAAACAACGCCTTTCAGCTGATGTGGCCGAAAGAGCATCCAAACGAGGGGCCTCACCGCACCCGCTAAGGTAAAGGTTGTTGTGAGAACTATCCGTGGCCTGAGGAGCTTCGTCAATAGGCGTGCTGCTAACGAACCACATTCTTCGTTTGAATCGTGTAGCATGTGTACAATTGGCTGCAAAACCCCGTTACTAATAAATAATTCTATTATGACTTCACATGCCTCTTCCTCGGAGAAGCACAGAGCCATGATAGTACCTACAGCAACGGATCGGACCTCGTCGACCTTAGAATAGAGAATCACATCAAGTTGAGTTGCACAGTCGCCTGACACAAAAACCTGGTCACCAATTCTGCTTGCTGCGAAAGCCCGCAAAATATTACAAGCTAGAATTTGTACTCGCCAATGGGGTGACATCATGCCCCGTATAATATCCACACCATCATCCATATTGGCCTGTGACCAAGATTCCTCGAACATTTGAGGCCTTGCCACTGGCATGCCATGAACACCTTGTGGATGAGGTTCACTGGATCCAGCCCACATATCTGGCCTCGGGGTGCCAGAGTTCATACCAGCTGGGGCTCTACTTAAATCCATTCCACCAGCAGTTCCCATTGTTGGAACAACACCCATTCCATTTGAATTATCTGTAGTTTTAGTATTTAATTGTTGTGTTGTTTCAGGAAGCACATTTTCCAATTGGGTTCGGTTAATATTCAGTACCATTATCCTATTTTTACCATTCACTGCAAATTCTTCCAAATCTACACTTGCATTTTCATCTTGATATATATCAACTTTATCGTCCTCCATATTAACGTCTGCTTTATATGGATCCTTATCTTGATTGATATCATAATTATCTATTACATCTTCTCCAGCTTCATGTTGTTCCGCTTCTTCACCATCTTGATTGGTAATAATTTTTTTATAGTCATTATTCTGATCAACATTTTCTTCTTCAACTTCTTCACCCTTATCCACATCAGCTTCATCTTTTTGTGTTTTTTAATTATTGCTGGCAATGATATTTCTTATATAAAGTGCACATTTATGTCCTATGAAGTATATGTCTCCACATTTCCAACATTTCCCTTCTTCTTTACTTTTATTACGCATTGATGGGGGAATATATTTAGTTGACTTTTCCATGGGTGTTTTAACTGATTTCCCTTTATCATAACTAACTGCTTTCTCATTTTTACAGCAATTTTCATCTTTTTTATTATGGATTATTGCAGAAAATTCTGCACATAACTTCTCTAAGTGCTCAAGCTTTTCTTGAACTTTTCTAATTATTTCAATTCTTTTGGGATCTTGACGTAATGGCACATTATATGGTAAATAATGTGCTCGAGCTTGTAAACTATGTTCGTAGGCTTGTAGAACGACGTTGTGTGCCATTCCTTCAACCTGTCCTCAATATGGCTCTGATACCACTGTAGCAGCGGAAGTTGTAGATTTGAATGCTGTAGCAGAAGACTTGTATGCTTGTTGACTTTGATAGCAAAAATAGCTTTAATTATAAAAATACACAAGATGTATTTATAATAATAAATATTTTATTGATATGATATAAGACATTATTGAATGATTACAATGAGGTCCTGCTTTTATACCTATGCAGGTACCTTTTCATGAACAGGCATGTCTTTTAGACATGCCTTTTCATTAACCTAATGACTATTTAACATAATCCTAATTGATTAGCTAATAATTGCATTTATTTGTATTTGTTCTATTAATGACTATATTTATTACTTTAGTTATGAATTAGGTTCATAACACAATTATGTGATTGAATATGAAAGTTGCAGCAGTCTTGCCGTCAGCTAAAAATGTAGGCATCGCCTCAGCCCACTTAGTAAAATAATCTACCGCTAAGATAATATATGCATGCCATATCTCCTTCTTCCTCTTCTTTTAATTTCTAAAAGGAATTATTTTAAATAAAATAAATCATTTTTCATTAAACATTTTTTGAGAAATAAAACATTTTCTTGATATAAAATTAAACAAGACGAAACCCCATTTTTATCTCTATATAACTCTTTAACTTTTGTTTTCTATTTTTTTTTTTTTTTCCTTTTTTTATAATCCTTAATCACATTTCTTTAAATCATTTAAAAAATATCTCCCATCAAAAAATTCCTTGAAACACAATAAGGGAATATCTAACTTTTAATAAATCATTCATAAGTGAAAATGAAAAAAAAAAACCATCTTTCCCAGTGAAACCATTTCAAGAAAATTGCATTTCATGAAAACATGAACAAAACAGAGGTGAAAAATATAACTTGAATATATTTTAAACCCAAAAACTTTGCAAGCCTAAACTTTGAGAGTTTTTATATTTAAAAAAGAAAAAAAAACAATGGCTTGATCAAACACCACACAATCAGGTGGTTGTGATAGCTAGGGATAGAGGCCAACAATTCTTCCTTCAAAAATGGTGGCTAGCATCTATTACAAGAAAGATACCACTATCTATGATACCACTTTCATGGATAGAGTAATAAAAATGGATCACTACAAAAATTTTAAACACTCACAAATAATTCACAATAGAAAACAATAAACCACACAATATTATATAATAGACTTGTGACTCTCTCACTCGAATTTCTTGAGAATACATGATCAAAGAGACCCAAAACAATTATGGAGAATCATCTAGGAATATCATATCGAATTAATTAGAAACATCATGGAGAATTCTCTAAAAGGTATTCTTACATTTACACAATGTTGGGAACTACTAGCTAATTGGGAATAGTTATCACATTCCAACATAAAATCCTTACTAGAAAAAGTCCTTGAGAGGATCGATGTGAAAGATGAAATATTGTCATAACTCAACAAAATTCAACTGGATATCTAGGAGATGGACAACTACATGGATCATAATTATGTCTCTCTTTTGTGAGGTAAGGGACCAATGCCTCCACACAACCTAGTATATCTTTGTAACAACCCTCGTTAAATATTAATGTAAAAGTATAAGACCAAGGTCATGGGACACATATTCGAAGCTGAATGGTGGGAAAAACATCCTTGTGGGTGCTCATTTCAGTTATTATGGCTAAAGTAAATTGGAAGAGGCAATAGAAAAGTCTTTGGAAAGGAAAAATGGAATTTTTGGCAATTTATTTATGAAAATAATGGAAATTGGGAGAAAAGGAAGGTGAAAGGTCATAGGTTTCATGTGAGGAGGAAAATGAAGTAAAATATTTGGAAATTGAAGAAAATAGAGGCCCATTGATAAAAATTATTTTTAGGATCAATTGGTAGCTTATGACCGTAAAATGTTTTGTCACATCTCTCTATTCTCTCTCTCTCACTCTTGGACACTTAAATTTTTCTTGGAGCACTTTAGCATTGGATCAACAAAGGCAAAGAAGATAAAGAGGAATGAAAGATCAAGCAAGGAAGAGAAAGATCAAGCAGATATAGTGGATCTACTTGTAGGTATCGATTTTCATGTGTGATTTCCTTGCTAGATTTGGCATGCATGGTTATGCATGTGTGTTTTTCGTTCTCTTGTTGTCATTGGCATGGGTTTCTCCAGGTGTGATAGTTTTTTTCAGTCTTTCATTTCCATTTCAGGATAGCCATTGGTGTGATGGGGTTCTCATGTTTTGGTTGAGCTGGATTTCTGAATGGATTCGAGGATGAGTGAGGTGGATATCCAAAAGAAAAGAACACATGGCCTAGTGATCCCTAAACAAGACTGTAGATTGTGGTAAAGCCACTATCTTGGAAACCCTTGAACCTCACTTTGGGTTGCGGTAAAGCTAGGTATTTTTTCCCTAGGTGGGCCTAGGAATCCTCGACCAATGAATGGCAAGATATATGATAAAACCTAGAGGTGGGTGCACTTAATTAGACTTAGGAATCATTGGTCAGTGAATGGAAAGATATGCAGTAAAGCCTGGAGGGTGGTTTCTCTCTTATGGCCTAGTGATCCCTCTATCAGAATGTGGATTGTGGTAAATCCTAGATACTAGGAAGCAATAAAATTCCTCACGGTGTAGATGGAGAAATCCGGTGGAATCCATTCTTGTTTTTGGCCTACTGATCCGGTGAGGATTTTGGTAAATCTTGGTTTGATTGATGGGATAAGGTGGTATAGCCTCGGGAATCCCTGGTTTTGTTTTTGTTTAAGTGCGACATTCATGCTTGGAATATGGCACAGGGGTGATTGGCTGAAGAGATATTTGGTTCAACCAATTTATGGTTGGGTGGAACGTGGAAGTCCCAAACGTGGTTGGATTTTATATTCATTAATAATATTTTCTTCTCCTTGGTATTTCATGTGTAAATTTATTGGTTCATATGTTTCATTTATGGTTGTTGTATCCTTTTTATTTCTATTGGTATATGTTGGTTATCAGTATTTTTATGAGAGTGATGATGTATGGATCTCATCATGTTTTGATTTATAAATGAATGAACAATGAGTATATGACCTAATACATGATAATGCAGTTAATGTGATAAGGCATAAATGAGTATATGACCTATGCTCATATATGTTACTATGACCTATATAATGCATATTTATGACATGTTTGACGAAATCCCTGCCATGGCTAGTAGGGGTCTAGTCAAGTCCTTGTTCAAGTATTTTCATTTGTATGATTATTTCTATGTTACTTTTCATTCATGGAATTTTTATGGATTTTTGGGCAGTGGCCTAATTCTTGGCCCTGAAAAAGCAACAAAAAATCTAGGGTTGCTAGCACAGAACTACATGTAAAAGTCCCTAGTCACAGGCATGCCCTTGTTGTGGGAATGACTCAACGATCCCAATCATATACATTCACATGTCACAGGATCGACTGATTTTAATGCAGTAAAATGTTACGTTGTCTTAGGGGTTGATCACCTAGAAGGGTTGGATGGCTCCTTGAGATTCGGTAGCATGTGTAGAAGGTCAGATTGGTTGTGTTGTGTCGGTTACACTTCCTTAATTATACATAGGGATTTGAATCAAATCATAGTAGCCTCTCATCACATGTTTAACCCAAAGAATTGGTTAACCTGGGTAAATGTGGGAGGAGGGTGTTACAAAGTGGTATCAAAGCATGGTTCAACACTTGGACTAGATGGGTGAAATATGTTTTTCATGCATGCATGAAGGACACATATGTGCGTGTTATGTATGCATGGTGGTATTCATTGTTATAATTG